>JANHGB010057636.1:6505-16617 GCA_026283785.1 Coracopsis vasa
TCCCCCCTGAGCCTTCTCTTCTCCAGACTGAACCCCCCAGGTCCCTCAGCCGTTCCCCATCACACTTGTGCTCCAGGTCCTGCACCAGCTCCATTCCCTTCTCTGGCCCCGCTCCAGCCCCTCAATGTCTCTCTTGTAGTGAGGCACCCAGAGCTGAACACAGCATCCGAGGTGCCCAGCACAGGGGGACAGTGACCAGGGCAGGGGATGCATCCTGGCACCACCACACATGCCCCTCGGTGCTGTGGGTATCAGGGTGCTGGGTCTCCCCAGTTCATTCATTGCCATGGTGCATCTCAGGGACACACAGTGTGGGGGGTCTGGGTGCTGCCATCCCCACCCTTCCGATGTCCCTGCTTTCCCAAGGGAATTCAGGCTCCCAGGAGCGGTTTCCCTTGGGGAGCTGTGGCCTGCCTGGCCCCAAGCCTTTGAGGGCTTCCCCGCATGTGCCCCTCCTTGGCCGCTGTGCAGTGCCTGTGGGTCGGGGGCTGCTGCTGCAAGCGGGGGTTAACAATAAAGGACCATGCACAGCACCAGGCTGGATCATTCTTCCCACATTGGGATGGGGTCTCAGGGTGGGAACTTCACTGGGATGATGGCATCAGCACCACAAGGACGCCCATGAGAATGGTCCAGCACACGGGTCGGCACCAACCTGGACCCACTGGGAATTACCATAACGCATGAGGATGACCCCCCCTGTGTATCCCCAGACCCCCTGTGCCAATGGGTTTCACTGGGAAGGGGACCATGGTCAGGATACCCCTGGGAGCCCCTTGTTCCCCACTTGGAGCTCCTATTGCCCCCCTTGGACCTCCTTGTATCCACCTCTGGAGCCCTTGGATCCCCTTGTCCTCCCTTGGACCTCCTTGTGCCCCACTTGGAGCTCCTTGTGCCCCCCCCTCACCTCCTTACCTCCCCCAGCCCATCCTTTGCCTGCTGTACAAAAGCCAGCTCGGTGACCATAAAAGAGCAGGGTGAAGTCCGCAGCCCTTTGTCCCCAGCCCTGGTAAAGGGGCTCTTCAAGGGGGGGTCCACAACTAAAATGGGAACAGGGACCCCCCATCCCCGCATCAAAGCGTACCCCCCCCATTACCCCCCCATACCTCCTTAATGCCCCCCCCAGCGCTCAGCATGACCCCAGAAGCCTCATCCCTTCGGCGCCTGCGCTCGCTGCATCTCCGGAGCCATCGTCACCGGTAAGAGCCGAGCGTCAGGGGGGGACGGGGACACGAACGGGACACGACACACGCAGCCCCCCCACGGGCTTAGCGGGACCCCCCCAAGGGGTGCAGAAGGAGGGGATGAATGGGGCTGGGGTAGGAGAATGGGGGGGTGCGGGAGGTAAAGCCCCCCCCCGTTGTTGTGATGGGGGTAAATGGGGACCCCCAGGTTAACAAAGGGGTGCAAAGCTGCGGGCTCCGGTTTGGGAAGTGGGAGGGATGGGGGCCACAATGGGGGACAATTGGGGTCTGAAAGGGGGGACAGTGCTATGGTTCCCATGACCCCCCCCATAATGGGGTCAGTGCAGACGCATGGGGTGGTTTCCACATCTCTGGACCCCATTTCCTGCGGGGGGAGCCGCTTTTACGCCCTCCAAACAGGGGAACAAGCCCATAGCGTGTCCTGGGCACTGCCGGGGGGGTCCGTGCCTGTTCCCCCTCCGTTTCCCTTTGCTCTGTCCCTGCCACCGCAGTGTGGGGTGAAGGATGGGCAACACAAAGGTCCTGTGAGCAGAGTTTGGGTCTTGGGGGTGCTCGGGGGGTTGAGGGCAGCGAAACACCCCCAAATCCTCATATTCTTCACTTTCTCCCCCAGTCCCTGCTCCCTCTTCCTTGGGATCCCATCCCCAACTCATCCCTGCAGCCTGGGGCGGGTGGGATGGATCCCGGAGGCTCCATCAAGTGGATCCCCTATGTCCAACCCCTTTAACCCCTCCCTCCCCAGGGACCCACAGTGGGACCGGGCATCCAGGCACGGCTGCTCCAGCCCTGGGGACAGAAAAACCGGGATGAGATGGGAGATTGATGGAGGGGTTGGTGGGATCCCAGTGTGGGGTTGGGAGGAGGAGTGGGACAGGGACCCACGGTGGGGGCTGGATGCAAGGCTGGGATGGAGCTGTTTAGGGAGAGGAGGGTGTTGGGGGTGCTGGGTGAGGAGCAGCTCCCCATGACCTGGCTCCAGAGAGCGCTTGAGCCCAGAACTCCCCCTGTGCTGGGTGCACCCCAGAGCGGGAGCAGCAGCTCAGGGAGGAGATCCTGCCCCTCTGCTGTGCTCTGGGGAGACCTGAGAACAGCTCCAGTGCCTGAAGGGGACACAGGAAACCTGGAGAGGGGCCTGGGACAAGGGATGGAGGGGTGGGACAAGGGGAATGGCTTTAACCTGCCAGAGGGGAGAGCTGGATGGGATACAGGGAAGTTCATTGTGAAGGTGGGGGGACATTGGAAGGGGTTGAATGGAGAAGCTGTGGCTGCCCCATCCCTGGCAGTGTTCAAGGCCAAGTTGGACACAGGGGCTTGGAGCAAGCTGCTCCAGTGGAAGGTGTCCCTGCCCATGGCAGGGGCTGGAGCTGGAGAAGCTTTGAGGTCCCTTCCAAACCCAAACCATTCCATGATTCTATAGACACCTCCCTGTGCCACTTTATCCACTGGTACAGGCGGAGTTGTTCCTGCAGTGGGTTCTTCCATCACCCCTAACGCTGCATCTCAGGCAGAGGAACCGGGAGCTTGGTTCCTGCACTTGGATGTGCTGCTGGCTCCAGGTACTGCTGCTGCAGATGCTCCTGGTGTTGCAGCATGTGTGCATAGGCTGTCCTTTGGGAATGGGCTCCTTTGTGCTGCTTTTCTGTCGCCTGTGCTCACAGCTGGTGCCTGTGCTTGCAGGGACCAACCCTCCCTTTCCATGTCCATGTGAATTGTGTTCTCCATGTGTAGCTGTGTGGGATTTCCACCCAGGATGGAAACATGCTCTGGTTCTCTATGTTCACCCTGGAAACAGGGCGACGGCCACCGCTCCTGAGGCACCATCCCTGGCTGGCATCAGTCTGGTGGTGAGTGTCTGCCTCCAGCCTGGATTGGTCCCTTGGTCAGCAGGGGCTGTGATGCTGCAGTATCAAACCTCCATCACAAACTCAGTGGTTCAGGTCTGTAAGTACCATTTCCCCATTGCAGTTCCTTCTTGCAATAAAACCACATTCACCATCTCCCCGTGCACTCTTTCTTCATTGCTGCTTTGCTGGGGACAGGGGGAAGAGACACCCCAAGGAATATAGCACTAAATGTTCCTTTAGCTACTGAAATCTGACCATCCTCTTGCACTGGGAGGCTTCCGAGCTCAGTGCTCAGCATCAATATCCCATTTCCCTTCCCCACCAAGGCCATTAAAGCATTTTGTTCCCATAATTTCCTCCAGGCACATAAAATCTTCCCAGGGCATTTATTTTATTAGTGTGTTGTTTTCAAAAGGCTTCATCCATCAGTAGTAAAACTGATGTAAAACCCATCCCAGCATGTAGGGAGATGCTCAGGAACCTTCTGCCTCTCACAGGAACCTTCTGCCTCTCACAGGAACCTTCTGCCTCTCACAGGAACCTGCCTGAGGGCTGAGAGGATCCCAGACTGGTTTGAGCTGAAGGGACCTTAAAGCTCCTCCAGCTCCAACCCCTGTCATGGGCAGGGACACCTTCCTCTAGAGCAGGGTGCTCCAAGCCCCTATGTCCCACCTGGCCTTAAACACTGCCAGGGATGGGGCAGCCACAGCTTCCCTGGGCATCCTGTGCCAGCGCCTCAGCACCCTCACAGAGAAGAGCTTGTGCCTTACCTCCAACCTGAACTTCCCCTGTTTCAGTTTGAACCCATCAGCTCTTGTTCTGTTGCTACAGTCCCTGACGAAGGGTCCCTCTTCTCTCTGTATCTCCTTGCTGACTGCAATGGACGTTGCTGTCACATTTAGGAGAGGCCTGGGGGTCTCCATCCTTTTTTGACAAGCTTCTCTTGCAGCACACAGGGGTTACCAGTTATAACCAGTCCCCAGAAACCCCTTTTGCCCTCCTGCGCCAGGCTTGCACTCTAAAAGCCTCTGCTTGTGTTGAAAGGTTGGCAGCTTGGTCTGGATGAGGATGTCCCTGCTCACTGCAGGGGTTGGACTGGATGAGCTTTAAGGTCCCTTCCAACCCAAACCATTCCATGATTGTATAAAAGTTGATGGAGCAGCCCTTCCTGCAGAGAGCAATGCAAACCTCTCCCGGTGCCAAGTTTTGAGCTAACCAGGCAGGCTGCTGCTCGAGGCACAAGCACAGAGCACAAGATTGGGCAGAGCAGAAACTTAGGGCGATTAAAATCAACCTCTGGCACCTTCTGTACCTTCGTGTGGAGCCTGCACCAGGAATTGTGACTCCTGTAGCTGATCCTCTCTGCTGTTTGTGTCTCCTTCCTCCCCCCATGTGATGTGGGATGAGATGTGAGCAGTTCGTCTGGGGAATCAGAGGGAAAGCTCCCACACATTGAACCTGCAGCTTAGTGCAGGCCCAGCTCAGTCCATAGGGCTATTCTGTCTTTGGGGGTATCCACAGAAGCTGCACTGGGCCATAAACCTGGAGCTGGGACAGGGAAGGGCAAAGATGCTGTCGGGTAGAAGCTTTAGGGATTTGAGGAAAGAATGGTGATATCCTTGCAATTGTCTGAGCAGAGAAATTGGTATTTTCAATATAGATAGATCAGATATTTTTTAATGGAATGGTTCTGCAGTTACTTCAGTTGTTTCCAAACCTGTGGTAGATGGTCCCTCAAAGACAGAGGTGAGGACCAGTGTTAGGCCTGAGGAAAAACCTGCAGGTACTGTGGGAAGGGGACTCTAGAGATTATGGTCCTTGAGTGCTGTTCCCATCCTTCCTGGCAACATGAGCTTGCAGGAGGAAAGGCAGCTCCATCTCGCTTCCCTGTATTTCCAGTGCCAAGAGACATCCTTTTATATGATCATCTTGTCATTTCAAGGCCAGGTTGGATGGAGCTTGGAGCAAGCTGCTCAAGTGGAAGGTGTCCCTGCCCGTGGCTGCGGGTTGGAACTGGAGGAGCTTTAAGGTCCCTTCAACCCAAACCACTCCATGATTCCATGATCCATGATTCTCTGAGCTGGAGACCACAGCGGGATCAGCGTGGCTGGAGCTGGGTTCCACCCCTCCAGACAAGAGCCTCGGCAGCAGCTCCTGGAGGTGTGGAGCCAGGATCCTGTAGAATCCCATTCCGCTTCCCCGGGATCTGCCCCAGCCCGGGCTGGGCCCCATAGCGCGGCTCGCGGCTTCCCTCTGCTGGGGGACGCGGGATGCGGGACGCAGGAAGCGGGACGCTCCCGGTCCCGCCAAGCCAGACCCTGCGGCCTCAGCCCACGGTGCGGAGGAGGAGCCAGATCTCCCCTTTGGACACCACAAGTGAGGAAGCAAATCCATGGGGCCTCCCAGGTTGCCCCATGCCAGACGCACCCCGCAGGTTCTCATCCCGTGTCAGGACCTTCACGGAAAGGCTGTTTATCCTTTTTGTCTTCCTCTTCCCGATTTCCTCCTTCTTCTGTAGCAGGGACATAGCCCAGGAGTGGAGTACCCATGAGAAAGCCCTCACCTGAGTGGCCACTGAAGGCGTTTTGCAGAGGAGCCCCTGTTAAGCCCCAGTCAGAGCAAGGACGCGTGCCCAGGGACCTGCACCCCCCAATAGAGCTGCTGCATTCCAGGGGTGCCTGAGCTTTCTTTTGAGACTTTTAGGTTGAAAACCCAACAGATGAGGAGCTTGACACCCGTGTCTGCTCTTCAGACGTGGCCACCAGTGTGGAATAGGAGAGGAAGCCCTGAAAGCTGCTGGGCAATGCCAAACCCCATCATCCCTGGGACTTGAGCAGTACAAAACTGATTTCCAGGCTTTAGAAAGCAGGTTTGCTCGTGCCACAGGGATGCCATAGGGGTTACAGGGGGCTGAGGACCTTAATTAAAACCATGAGCACTCAGAGCCACTCTGATCTGAGGTTTACGTGCTACAACATCTGTACTGGGGCTGGGCAGCCCTGAGGATGCACGTGCCAGGAGCGGTGACAAGGACTCATTGCCAATATCCCAATTTTGATGTGAGCTTGAAAATCTGATCCTGGAATGTTGATTTTGGTCACAATTTTCCTGAGAAAGAAAAGGAAAAAGAAAGGAAGGGAGAAGAAAGGGAAAAGAAAATGTCTGGTTGAAAGAGAAAACATCTGGCTGGAGTCAGCCTGTCTGCTCTGAGTTCAGCAACTGAAAAGAGATACACTGCTTCATTTAAGGTGCTCAAGTCTGACTCTTTTCATTGAATCATGGAATGGTTTGGGATGAAGGGACCTTAAAGCTCATCCAGTTCTCCAGGTGTTATCCAGACACCTGCCTGATGTCCCTGTGCTGCATTTATGTGTGAGTCCCAGCAAGGGGACCCTGGCAGTGCTCAAGGCCAGGTTGGATGGGGCTTAGAACAAGCTACTCCAGCGGAAGGTGTCCCTGCCTGTGGCAGGGGTTGGAGCTGGAGGAGCTTTAAGCTCCCTTCATCCCAGATCATTCCGTGGTTCTCAAAGCTGCAGCAGCTGCGGGGGTGCACAGGGAGGACACTGCACACGCAGACCCTCTGCATGCTGGGTCACTGGAGGGTTGTTGGGTGCACATCTGGTGCAGATGTGACTGGAGGAGGCCAGACCAGGGAGCTGTGCCACGGCACAGGGCAGGCAACCCACCTGGGTCCCCACCAGGGCAGCAGCGTGTGTGCATGTGAAATAAGCCAGTCCGGTTTTTTTAGGCTCAAATTGCTGATGAGATTTCCTGCTCGATGCTGCCTCAGACTAAACTGCATCACTGATGAAAGAGGAGGAATAAGCGAGGAACCACAGACCAGAATTTGGGAGAATGAAGGACTTTGAGAGGCTGAGAAACAAGAGAATGAAGGAATTACTCAGTCATTCTGCAGACAGTGAAACCATCAGTTGAGGTGGGAACCCTCAGGAAATGTTCCTGCCTTGAGCAAAAAAGCAGGGCGTTGGAACTGGATGAGCTTTAAAGTGCCTTCAGCCCAAATCATTCCATCATTCTATGATTCAAGGGTAGGTCTTGACTATTTATGTCTTGTCCTTACTCCTATCTCTGTCCCCCAAATCTGTGCATCAGCTCATCCTGGAGGAACAGCCAGTGCAAAGCACGGTTGAGCCTTCCCATGGCTCATGCCAGGAGATGGCAGAGGCAGAGCCTTTGCTCAGGAAGGTGTCTGGAGGCAGGACTTGCTGAGCGCACCCATGGTGTAATGGGTATGAAGTGCTGCGGGAATGGGACACTGCAGTGCCAGCAGCAGAATTAACTCCTCCCTGCTCTAGGCCTTGTTTGGTTGGTTACATGGAAGCAGAAACACATGGTAAGTTCATGGGCTCATGGTGCATTAAGGAAGGAAGATCCCCAGTTCCCCGTGCATGGGCTGACGACCCATGCTGAGTACAGCAGCCGGTTTGTGCCCTGGAAACACCAACCTCATGGTGCAGATAGAGAATCCCAGACTAGTTTGTGTTGAAGGGAGCTTAAAGCTCCTGCAGTTCCAACCCCTGCCATGGGCAGGGACACCTTCCACTGGAGCAGCTTGCTCCAAGCCCCATCCAGATACGCCTTTACTTTTGTGCCCGAAGCCCCAGGCAGACCGATGGGAAACCCGTCCTCATGGTGGGTCTCGCAGCTCAGCCTGTGTCTGAGGCCATTCATCCACCAGAGGACCTCCCTTGTCAGTTCATCTGCAGACCCATGGGCCTGGTTCTTAAAAGCACCCATCTCGTGCCAGCCTGTGCTCACATCTGCTGGTTAATCTTTAACTCCCCTTTGTACCCACTGAGAGTAACTGTTCTTACTGATAACCCCTTCTGCTCCTGTGTCCCTGCTGAACTGAAGCACATTCCTGATCTTCCTAGCACGGTATTCATGGAGATATTCAGGGCTCTGCTACAATACCTTAAACTATTGAAGCATTTCTCCCTTTTTCCACCAAGGAAAGCAGACACATCATTCCCCATTAGGAAGCATTGGAAGAGGAAATTAGGTCTGGTTCAAGCATTTATGCAGTTATATTGCTCAATTCTCTCATGTCTTCTCATTAACAACTTCTACCCTGTGCAATGCAAGAAGCCACCTCTGATCACACTCATGGCCACCTTCCAGCTGGAATTCCAGTGTCCAGGGCTTAGAGTGATCCAAGTGATGAGGTTGCCCTTAAAAATACAACCTGAAATCTCGCTGCCGCTCTGAGCTGTGCTTCTCCATCACCACCCACAAGGCTTTGCCCAGCCACCCGTGGGTAAACCCAAACCAGCCTGAGGTTAAGAAGGGCTTTGCTGCTGGTTGTGGGAAGAGCAAGGATGGTTGGTAGAAATGGGATGAAGCTTTGCTGATGTTCTGTCAGTAAATTGTTGCATGGAGGAGATGAAGGTGGCAAATGGATGCCAGTAATGAAGGACTTGCTGAACGGGGGGATTCAGAGTGGACCCAGTGCCCAGACATGGCCTCAGCAGTGCTGAACTGATGGGGAACCATCCAGCTCCACCCCCTGCCGTGGGCAGGGACACCTTCCACTGGAGCAGGTTGCTCCAAGCCCCTGTGTCCAACCTGGCCTTGAACACTGCCAGGGATGGGGCAGCCACAGCTTCTCTGGGCACCCTGGGCCAGAATTCCACCACAGTCACAGTGAAGAAAGAGGGCTCTGCCTGAACAACCGTGTGAAAACAAGGAAACCTGGTCTCAGAGCTGGGATTCAAGGCAAGCAGCAGAACACCATCAAAACACCAACTCCTGATCCCATAGGATGCTAAAAGCCGCATTCGGCAGAAACATGGGATACACGCCAGAGATCTCGGAGCCATTCTCCTCAATCTATATTTAGTTGTGAATGCTGCTGCCTTTCAGACTGGAATTGCAGCTTGGAAGGGTTTTAAAGAGTTTCTGGCTGCGGGTTCGTCTAATAAAAGACAACCACGAGCTAAATCTGTCTGACATTCACAGCTCCACGCTCACAATGCTATTTTATAGCTGCAACAAGCAGTACCCCTGCTCACTCTGCAGCCTGAAACAGCCCCACCCATCACTTCCAAAAGGGACCAGAGTCTTTTTTGGGGACTTGTGTCCAGAAGTTCCCATTGCTCTTGCTGGATGTTGGCTTCAAGGATATGCCAACCAAAGCATGTTGACATCAAGTGTCAAGCACGTTGACTGATGCTTCGGAAGAAGCTGGCCGTGTTTCACATTCCTTTCCATCAAGGACTGTTAGGGAGGGAAGGGATTCAAGTCTTATTTCCCAGATTCCTCCTACCATGGGATGAAACAGGGCTGGAGACCTGAGCAGCAGCATCAATAGACCTGGAGGAGATGAGGTTTAACATCTTGTTTTCAATTGAGCCCTGAGGCGCAAGGATTTGCTGTGCAGGGATTTGCTATGCTGGGAAATGCTGTTCCTCACTCCAGAGGCTTTCCCTGGGGCATCTGTTCTCCAAAATGGCTAAAAATGTCTCACATAATGAGTTAGGACTGTTCAAACCACAAGTGTTGGTGGGAAAAGGCACAGTACCTGTGAAAGCACTCCCAGCAGCAGCGATGATTTCTCCCTCTTGGTCTTACCCGAGTGAAAAGTTTTCCAATAAAGCATCATGAAGCCCCCAAGCATTATCCAAAACATCATTTCCGTGTGGGTTTAACAACTGAGCACAGTGGAGACATCAGGAATTTCTTTCTGTATGCAAGCACCTTGTAGCAGCGATGCTCTGAAATTCTCCAGACTTCCACAAGGATGCTGGTTCTTGTTTCTGGTCCATAGCTGGCCCATCAGGGTACCACAGGCAGATGGGAAGTTCCTCATCTTAGTGGGGCTACAGCTGTGCCAAAGAAAGAAGAAATACAAACCTGTACCTGCACGACTGAGCTTCCCATCGAGTTACCAGGCAAGGAAGCAATGAAGCACGATCATGGAATCACAGAGTGGTTTGGGGTGAAGGGACCTGCTCCAAGCCCCATCTAACCTGGCCTTGAACACTGCCAGGGATGGGGCAGCCACAGCTTCTCGGGGCACCCTGTGCCAGCGCCTCAGCACCCT
>JANHGB010057639.1:0-15433 GCA_026283785.1 Coracopsis vasa
AGAGCATGAGACTCAGAAAGTCCTTGGTCAGAGTAAACATTACTGAGCAGCAACTAAAAACATCGGTGTTATCAGCGTTGTTCTCAGGCTAAAGTCAAAAACACAGCACTGCACCAGCTACTAAGAAGGAGAAAAATGACTGCTACAGCTGAACCCAGGACACTGTGAAACAACAAAAAAACCTCTTTTGAAATGGCAAGAAAAATGTTTGCAGACAGATTTCTGGCAAAAAAGTTCAGAAAGCTAAAAATGTGTTACCTGCTTTTTGATTTAAAATATCCGTGCTTGGTAGTCCCTGAGGCTGAAACATGGATTTCAGCAAGGACCAAGAAGCTCGCTTCTTCCACAACTGAGCAATTTGCATGGGTGGTGTTTGGCCAGGACGTGGGGACATTTCTTCTTGTCAGATGCTTCTTGTAATGGGGGAATCCTTGACTGGTATTCTCCTCTGGTGATTTCTTCTGCCCTCAAACAAAGAGTTCACGCCATGGCTGCTTGCGAAGAGCAAACAGAGTTTTCTTCCCCAAGTTGCGTTGTGTTCTGCTCCCCGAGGTTCGTTGTCCTCACTCTCACTTTGGCAATTTCTCTTTTCAGTTTTAAAGGTCTTCTTTCGTGTGCGAAGATATCAGGAAAGAATTCATAATGCACCCTGTCAGCGATTACCTGAAGAGTGTGATTGATGCACTGAACTTCCTGAGGAATCACAAGAAAGCTGTCTTGTCACTGATGGTTTGCTACTACAGGTCTTCTTGACCCAGGCACTTCGCTTCTTCATATGTAGCTGCTCTCATTTACTTTAGATTCTTCATATAAGATAAAAACATCAGGACTGCATTTATTTAAGAGCATTTCAGATGGCACTTCTGCCGGGTCAGAATGCAGAAAATGCATTGTCATCAGAGTTTGTTCATTTCCTTACACTAAATGAGTTTTTAAAAGAAAGAGTAAATGAATTATAGATTTGAATTTTAGTTCCTGTGCACAAGGTAAACGTTTTTTGACCCATGTTTTGTGGTTGCCATCATGCACAGAAGGCACCAGAAGAACAGTACTTCAGTACTTCTGCTTTCAGAGAGAGATTCCCCAGCCTGTGGAATGAATTCCTGACAATTTTCTAGTAAGGAGCCAAGGAAGGCTGAGATACCTTTGGAAGATCCTTGAATACAATTGCTGACAAGAGTTAGCAGATTTTAAACATTAAATGAGCTTGTTCTGTAAGAAGAAATATCTCCCTCCCCTCAAAACCAGTATCATTTTTAGTGATAGATTATTTTTTTGGACAAGTTTCCTCCATCTCATTCATTATTAGTACTCTGGGAAAGCGGTTGCACTGGGAAAAGCGGGGGACAATGAATCCCTCACCTTTCAGTAACTGTAATGCCAAAAGATCTGTAGCAGATCATCACTGTAAAATACTGAGTTCAAATCCAACAATACAGTAGTAATAGAAACTGGAAGTGTCTGTTCAATGGAAAGGTGCAGCAGAACACTGGCCAGGGAAGAGATTTATAAGTGATTACAGAAAAATCCCTAAAGCTGTCTGCCCATTGTAGAGGCTCAGTGGAGGAAAGCAAACAAGATTCTCAGATACAGTGAGCTGCTTGAGGAATATAAATGAGAGTAGGTAGCATTGCTGCACTGTGTACTGAGCAACCCTCTCCCAGAAAGCCATATCCAACAACGATCAAATGGTCACCAGGCTTTCAGAAGTGTGTGAGAACAAGGAATGGGTAATGCAGCCTGATAAAGGGCCTGAAGGAGCTAAGCTAGGAAAAGTAACAGGGAAAAATATGTCCCTTTCTACTTGGAAAGCAGTCAAGATGAGAGCAATGAGAGCAGATGAAATGATAAAGACAAGGGGAGGGAAGACAATGGTGCAGATGCTTCTTAAAGTGTAGTAGCTTGGATTGATTGATCTACCTAGAGATTCACTGCCACACTGAATGCTAGAATAAAGGGAGGCAGGGAACAGACATCACTCTCTGCAAGCTCCAATCTGGCAATACAAGTAGCAAATTAGTTGGTTTCTGTTCGTCTTACATGAGAATCTGGACTTGCTACGATTGCTCCTTTCTGTGCCTGTAAATCAGACTTCATTTTCAAAGTAACCAAAAGATTTCAAAAGCTCAAAAGTTGTTCTCAGGACTAAGACAGCACAGTTGAAAGAAAAAGATTATATTTAACTGATTTAATTGATAAAAGTGATGCTTAAAAAGTCCCCACTATGTAATACAATATATAGAGAAACTGGTTTGAGGGGAGTCAGCTCCCACTTCAGCTGATCATCATTTATAAATTTGAAGGAATGCAGTCATAAATAAGCCAAGCCCAGACTAGACTTACCTTATATTGCATTTTTTATAAGATTTACGTTAGTCTTAACTTATGGTTGGGTCTTTTGAGCCCTCAGGCTGTTTCCTCAACTCAGTGTTGGAAGTAGCATAGTAATTCATTTCTGATATAAGGAAGGATCCGCAAGCATATTCAGAAGTCAAATTAATGCTGGTACCCAGTGTCTATTCTTGCTGGTAGAGTCATACCTAGGAGTTGGCTTTCCAAGGGCCTCAAGGCAAAACTCTTTAAATCAGCATGACAAGCATGGCTAAGCCTAGAAATGAATGATCAGGAATGACCTTAGCCCACTTGTTATGCTTATGACCTCATTATAATTATTAGTCATGAAATGTGCAGAAAGAGCATGAAGTGAATTTTCCACCATGGTTGTTTGCAAGGAGCCTTGGATATCTTCTTCTCTTTCTCTGCTTTTACGCATCCACTATTTATCCATCCATGTATACCTGCCTGTACACACCCTCACTCAGTAGCAGGGTCAGTGAGATGAACATGCAGAGGAAATGAGGATTTCAGCTCAGCCCTAAAGATCTCCGCTCCAAGGCAGGATCACCCTTGACACTCTTGGTTGACACTGAAGAACCTTGTATTAAACAGCTTTAGTAGCACACTGAAAAGGAGAAAAAGGAATGGTCCAGGCCTCCGCACTATATCCCATTTTGGGTGCTATGCAATATTGCATGGAATCCACAAAAATACATTTTTAATGCAAATAATTGTTACAGGCCAGTTTCTGTTCTCCATCACTGGTGGACTAAGCTGTCCCCAGAGGCACAGAGTCAGCACAGCCATTCTCAAACTCCTGTCTCTTTTCTGTGAGGAAAGGAAAGTTGCCAAATGAGGGAGCTCCATATCTCTGTTCCTTGTGTGCTTTCAGTTGAACCATAGACACTGCCAAAACAAATTGATCAGGCATAAGACTAGAAATTGTTCCTCCAATACTTAGGGAACACTATTGAGATGTTGGTTTGGATATAAGGTATGAATGTGTGTTCCTAGTAGGTGAATCACAAATTCGTATATGTCTCCTCCACTCCAATCCCAATTTATCCAAGAAATGGTCTTATCTTTTCATACCATCACTTTCTGCAACATGAAACCAAGCTAATTTCATCTACTGCTATGTGTCTGAACAGAATTGGGCATGTGAAATATATTGTCACCTAGGCATTCCAGATGTACCCGCACAAGCTAAAATATAAATCAGAAAGGGCTTCTTTCTATAGGGAGTCTTGATTTCAGATTTATTACACTGCTTCTTAGAGTCTGGAAGGTCAGCACATTACGCCAATTGATTTCAGGGAAAGCAGAAATAGGCCCTTTTAATTCAGAAAGTAGATTTTCCTGTAGGGTGAAAGGGAACCTTCTACAGGAGGCAAATGTAATAAAAATTAATTGGTACAACTAAATTAAAACATACAGGTATGAAGAAGTCTGATACAACTGAATTGTTTAACACCAGTCAAATGTAGAGTTAATAAACTGCATATTCTCATATCTGGGCACCCAGTAGCCCAGGTTCTAGAAATGGTGGACTGACAGATAAATAAAAGCCTGCTGATATATCTATATATACATATATATATATAT
The DNA here is from genome assembly GCA_026283785.1 of Coracopsis vasa. NCBI lineage: Eukaryota > Metazoa > Chordata > Aves > Psittaciformes > Psittacidae > Coracopsis > Coracopsis vasa. The sequence goes on from JANHGB010057639.1 coordinate 3,943, forward strand.
ATTTAGACACTAATCTTGTATTTTGGCTATGGATCAGCCAAAGAAAAACTCTTGTTGAGCTGAAGAGCTGACCTAGGTCTTGCGGCAGTTAGATCAGTCTTTGATTAAAGAGACCAAACCAATAAACATCTTACTTTTGAAAGAGCATTATGTAAACGAAGACTACTCTAGAAGACCAGCAGGTTGGATTTTTTGCACAAAGCAAACAAAAGGATAAATCCATTGTTCACTTTTACATTTTCAACCTCCTCTTATTTCAGATAATTTATGCCATGCAAAGGGCAGCCTCAGAAACTATTTTGAGTAGTTGCTCCTTACTTTACTTTTTAGTTTCCACTAAAGATGACAAAGCTGATCTTGCTGGCTTGTAACACAGAACTGACGTTAATCTCCAAACTAGCTGCTGTTTTGAATTCTCTGCAGAGATTTCAGATCTCTTTGTTAAACCATTTCTTCTCTTTCCAGACTGCATCTCAGAGCACTGCAGTGTCTGGTTTTCTCATCTGTTTTATGCTTGGTTTACAGTGGCAGAATTGTCTTCAGATTGTTGGTTTCTAAATTAACCAGGTCAATATCAAACACTCTTTATGCTAATGCACAGCAGCAACATTTTGTACTAAAACAGATCAAATCTCATGAAGGTGCCTCTTTAATTAGAAGATAGAATAGGGAAGAAAAGTATTATAGAAGTCTTGGTTAAGACTTTAAAGCTAATATAAAGCAAACAAACAAAAAAACTCTTGCACAATTTCTTTGTAGTATAGTTGGTAGTTTTATCATCTTAAAATACAGATAATAGAAACACTGCAAACTTGTTCTTAGCCATAGAGTTAGCATAGATGTTGGAAGCCAGACATTCTATGGCATCTTGTAGATTCTAATAACACTCTTAGTTTCTTAGATTCTTTAGGAATTAGGCATTTTTTGTATGCCTGGAGCTGTTAGCAGAGAATCGACTGTAGTAATTTTACTCACATTGAGTGACATGTTTGGAAGGAATTGTTTCCCAGTAATCTCTGCTAGGTCACTGCAAAGTGTTAGATGGCACCCTAAAGAAATATTTTCTGGCAATGAAGCTTTCATCTTTTATCTTTCATCTACACATTTGTGACAACAATAGCAATCAAAAAATGAAGGATTTTACTTTAAGCAATATCCTTGATTTTTCATGACTTCACAGCTTGTCTAAAATCTGTGCTGTAAAAATTGGTTTGGGAAGAAATACGGCCTAAGATCACAAAAACCCCAAAATAATAACAAAACAGCAGTTATCTTTGAGAAAGCTTAAAGAAATAAACAACAGCTGAGCTAATGAGAGCCAAAGTGTTTGCATATTACATATTTTGACATACAGAATTCCATTAGAAGTCAGAATAAAATTACACCCTCTTAGTAATTAGCAAACTCTGGAAACATTGTGAAGATCTAATGTCCAGCAACAGACCAAAGGGCATCATCCTGCTATGTCCGATGCAAAGACATGAAAAGAGAGTATCTTATGTTTAAGGAGTTTAGATGGCTGTCTTGTTCTCCTCTGGACTGTGTAAAACCATACACTAGTTACTCTCTGCAGCCTGGCACCCCAGTCTGTCCAAATTACAGGCTCTGCAAGTGGAGGACTACTTTGCATTAGGTGCTTGCCTCAGCCATAGCATACCCACATCAGAATCCTGATGCAATCTTCTGATATGATACTTCAAATAATATGCAGAAGATACTGCAAATAATTTTTAGCTTTCTTATTTGTCACTAAATGAGCACTGGATCACTAGAAGGTTTATTTTCTAAGAGCAATGAAAAGGCCAAATTAGTTCCCTTACAATGCTCAGCAATTTCACTCAGATGCTTGAAAAATTTGAAGTCTTTTTGCATCCACGACCAACCAGCACAAAAAGATGGGTCTGCACTATCGCCTGTTTCATCATGTTTGTTTCTTAAATTAATGCATGTAATACAGCATGGAGTATTTTACTCAAGTAGGAATATAGGGGGAAATAACACAGTAGAAGAGAAAATGTTTAGGTTTGATACCTCTGAAGTTGCAGTAAGTTGTGGTTGTATGGCTTTCATAGAGGCATTTAGAAACAGTGTGTGCAGAAGGTGCCTGTGTGTGAGACAGCTCTACTTTGAGAGTGTACATGAACAAAACTAAACACCTCAAAGGCTGGAACAAAGGGAGGATCTACAAGAAAACAGGCTGAGGGCAGCTAATGCTAATGTGAGTGCTCTTATCTTTTGGCACTACTATGCAAAATGGTGTAACAAAATTACAGCAGGTTCGGTTTTGAATCTAAGCTACTAGATCTGAATCCCAAGTGTATTTGGGTAATTTTTGCATCATGTGGGAAAACTGACCCAAATTCTAATAGCATCTCCTGCTCTGCTCACTGACACACGTACAGCTGATGTCTGAGCCATACCTAATAGAAGCAGTATGTAAACAATACAAGACTACAGATAAGATCAAGGAATAGAGATTACTATCACTTCTGCTCTAAAGTGACTGAAATAAAGAAGGATTATCTTTTTTTAAATCAGAGATTATAGAAATACAGAGTTCCACAATCAGAGTGACACTGTAACTGTATTTCAAACACAGCTGTGTAAGAAGTTCAAGAGTGATAACAAGGCCTAAAATCCATTCTGAGTCTGCGTCTTGCAAAACTGCAGCCTACCTCCTTTGCCTGCTCACGCTCTGTCTGGATTCTTATATTAGCAACATCACACATTTCCTTCACACAGCTGAACAAACTCAGCAGGAAGTCAAGAGCAAAGGGATTGTAGAATCACACCCAAAATTCCCAGTATGGAACTCGAGCATCTGCATTTCAGAAATTAGTGTTCTAAACTGGCTTGGAATAAATCACCCAGGTGAGGGTCACCTTAGTGAACACTGAAATGTGAAATCTTCCTTCAAAAATGCTGGACAGAGAGTGAGCAGTGAAGGGTAAAGTAGTATATTTTGTAGTGCCTCATGAGGAAGATATATCTAGGGTAGGTATCAGTTCAGCCATGGTGAATAATTTAATCATACTTGTAAATGACGACGTAATAAAAGTCATCAGATCTGTCAGACCCTCAGCAGCTTAGCTAAATTAGATCTGCTTTACCAGTGTTGAAAAAAAAAGATGTGCATAAAGATTTTGTCCATTAAAACCAAAATAACAAAAATAATGAAGTTTGGAAGGAAGGACTTGGAACCCCAAAAGTTTATTTACCAGGGATAATTCTTAATAAGATCTTTGTCATTACTCACAGCTTGTTGTTTACCCATGTGATAAATTGGAGAACCCTATCATAAATGAGCACATCAATTATCAAGCACCTTTCATCACTTCATCTGTACTCTGACTGGGAATCCATCATCATATGGCTCACACTCACAGTCCAAATATCTTAACATCCAAACTGCAACAAAGGAAACAAGTTGGCCTGTGAAGAGGAGAACTGGCTTTGCCTGGCACATACAACTTTACACCCTACATACCCCTACAAATTGCCATTGCAGTCATCCCAGTTCTTCCTCTCAGCACCTCCAGTTCTGTCTCACAAGCTCAGGTCCTCCAAACATTGTTATTCCTGGCTTTCTCTTGAGCCCCCTCAGTACTAGCTGGGCAAGAGGTATCATACATTGTATGCGAGCCCAAGGTATACAGGTGTTTACTATAATTCAAAGTATTGGAAGTTTTGTACCCATTAAAGAGAGTTGAATCAGGATGCAGTATAAACCAACATCTTTGCATACATGTGGGTGGGCTTGAGCAGGCAGATTTCAACAACTTCCCATTCTTCAGTATAAAATTGTTCTTTTATCTATTCATGTTCTTTGGGTTTTTTTATGAACTTGTAGAATTAGAAATATTAACAAAGCTGCTAGGATTTACAGGAAAGATTACAATTATTATTAGTCACTTTATAAGTGTTTAATTATGATTAACCTCTAAACCACAAGTCCAATATTTCTGTATTACATATAATACCTGGTTTCTGAGCTGCTGGGATAATGGAATGGTTGAAACACATTTGTAATGATCTGCATCGCTGCTGTCACTTTGGAGGGTCATGATAAACCATTACTGTCTGTGCGCACACACAGGCCCATGCCAGAAACAGTCATCACCATGGAGCTGCCTAATTGAGTCGAGCTGTTTTATCTGATTACACAGAATTTGATATGAGCACTGCAAAATTTACTGATACAGTGTGATAGAGCAATGGTCTTGTTCTTCCTCAGCTAGTCCCTCAAACACTTCTTAACCTTACTGAACAAAAATCAGAGATGAAGAACTATGTCTGTTCTCTTTCAGCTCCTTGAATTATTGGCAAGAAAAGTCCATGCACAGATGTATTTGGATTCCACATCTGATATAATCTTCAGAATTCTAGCACCCCTCTGAATTACAATCTGTGTGTAATTTGACATGTTGATCTATCATAACTAGCTGAACTGTCTGCTGTTGAAAAGAAATTCTCAGAAAAACACCAAAAATAACTAGTGATTAAAAGCACATAGCTATACAGATATCTGTAAATTATAGATATTTCGTTTCAGGTAATGGCCATAACATCCACTAAACATTGGTTTTTAACTTGTTTTCTGTATTTTCTTTAAAAAACATACCATCTGAAGATGTGAAGATTCAGGTTTTCTGTCTTCCACATTTGTCTGAGCTTCCCTTTCATTTTCAGCCACTAGACAGCAGTGGGATGAAAAAGGAAGCGAAACAGCTGTTCTCTAGCCCCTCTAAACCCTCTGCACATCTTCAAAAGGAATGGCTGAAAGAAAATGCAGGAAAAAAAAGGAATTAAGGAATCTGTTACTTCTTTGAAACACGACATGAAAATGGTTTCAGAATACTTTGAATTTTCTGTCAAGATAATTTTTCATTTTTAACCAGCTCTTAAAAATTACTTATTTCTCCGCTATTTGATTTCTCTGCACTGATTCACTTGAAAAGCTATAAAAATGTTTGCAAAGACATCAAGGAACACTGAAGAGCACCCATGAGTCTGGGGAGAGAAATCACAGAATACCAGGCTGGAAGGGACCTCAAGGATCATCTGGTCCAATCTTTCTTGGCAAAGTGTAGCCTGGACTACATGTCCCAGCACCCTCTCCAGACGCTTCATATAAGTATCCATCATAATGCATTGATTACTTGGTGTAGAGGATTAATGATTGGTGGAGACTTATTTTTACAAAGTACCTGATTATTTCTCTTTTGTCTTTTCTATTTTTTTAAAGCTTTATTGATAGATTTCCTTAAAAGTGTCATATAAGAGTTAACAAAAACAAAATCATCATTTAAAGATCACAGAACTCAATGAAAGCTTAAGAGTACAATGAAGTGAAAGAGATCACCATGCAAGTTGTCAAAATACCCTAGATGTAATCAGGGCTGTGAAGATTTGAGAGGTCCTTTTGCATGCACTGCTACATAAACAATGAAACACGCAACTGCTGAAATAGGGAAGCAACAGAGATGCAGTGAACTAGGAGGAGATAGTTTTAGATAAGCAGGCACCAAGAGAGTTTACAATAAAACACGTACTGTTGTCCTGCATGGGTCAGAAGATGATGCTGGTAGCTTTGCTTATGATGAATAGAAATATGATGAGTGCTCTGAGACGTCGCAGGCAAAAGGAAGAGATTCCCTGCTCAGGCAATTTATATTTCCACTTCCCTATCTCCATTCACTCTTACTTTCTAGCAGAGGGCAACTTTGGTGGTAGCTAACACACTTCATTGATGGCTTTCCATTGAGCTGGCACTTGAAGTGCCAGAACACAGGAAGTTGTCAGGCACAAATGTTTCCAATACCCAATGTTAATTTTCATATAAGAGTTATGATGCATTTTCAAAGCAAAATCCTTGAATCCAATAATCAGTGCAGATTTGGAGGCTGTGCTAATACATGCTGGTTTATGTCTGCTGTCAAGAAAAAAACATGTTTGATGCTGGTTATGCTTCAGAAAATGAAGAAAACTTAATTCAACTCCATCAGGTGTCAGTGCTTCCATGGATTTCCCATGATGTTAAAGCATGTTGGAGCTGGGTATAAGGAACCACCACTCTGCCTCTGCTTGAGCAGTACTGGAAATGATTGTGGCCTCTGTCTCTTAATTGTGTGTTATTCATAATGTCTGAAAAAGACTGAATGGGATTAACCAAGTGAAGGAATTTATGAAATTAGTAGATGGAAAATTCATGCGTGTGTAATAAATTAAATTATATTGCCAACAACCAAAATCTATTTCCTGCAAATTCAAGGATAATCTAAGATTCCTATAAAAGACAACAAAAACACACGTCAGAAAAAGACTGCTCTCTGCCATAGCCACAATTATCTGTCTTACAAAAGTGTGATTTAAAAGCTCTTGACTAGACAATGAATTCCTCTCCTATGTATAATGCCACTGTCTTTAAACAGGAAGTGCTCCAGGAGAAACAGGGTGTAGAAAATAAAATCAGGGAGTATTTCAATAAAACAAAAAGAAAATCATGGTGAGGATACACGCATCCAGATCATAGATCCACAGTGCACAGAATGAATATAAAAGGCACAGTACCTACTAAAGGGGTCTTACAACTGATACAAGTGCTGAATTGGAAAAGGATGCAGCACTGGAGCACAAACAGTTAAGGAAAAATTACACCATCATGAAAACCCCAGCTAAAAATTAGGTAGCATTTATGTTAGATCATCGTCTTGTTCTGTGGCCTGAGGTGGAACTAAAGTGCTGCCTTTAGGTCAGGTTTACATTGCACGCTTATTTGTATTTATTTCATAACAAGGAAGGGCATTTCCCCAAAGGTCCAGACATGTCTGATATGAGTTTCAAGAATGAAAATGAAATTAAATTCAGTTACTTCTGTGACAGTCAGCCAATAAACTTCCCTCCCTCGATATGTGTAAGTACTAAACATTCTGCACCCTCAAAGCTTTCAATATTAAGCTGATAAAGACAAAATATAACACAACTGTTCCCCTTATTTGTTAGTGGGTTTGCAGTTATTCGTGGGTCTCCAAGGATGCAGCCTGAGAGATGATGTTTCAGGGAAACAAAATACAAGTTTTGTTACGCTCAGCACCTTTTTGCATAGTAATGAGACCGGGCAGAGGGAGCATTATGCTCAAATACAAGTGCACAAGGTTTGCCTCTAGGCTGCTCCGCAGGAAACCTAAGGCCATAACAATTACAGTGTTTGTTACTGGAAAAACGAGAGAGAGCAATTAGAACGATGCTCTTAAAATCACCGGCTCTTTGTAATATACGTTTTCTAATTTAGTTTGGCAAAAGTGGCTTGTAACAGTGTGAGTACATATTAAAGAAGCAGCAATTAGGAACCTAAACAGCCATGATGACAGCTTTTTAGTAAATGCTTTAGCTTTTAATTTTGAAGTGGCAGGTCCCACTGAGAGCAATATTCGAGAACTGTAATTTTGTAGAATGTGACAACGTGTTCTTGGCAATTAATTAAAAATTTCTCTCCTTTTTTTTTTCCTGAGGAGACACAGGGTAATGGGCGCCTGTTTGCGGAGTTCTCCATGTGATTAACACCACTGTCTCCAAACCAGTTTGCAACGTGTCAAGTACAAATTGAAGGTTCTGCTTGGCTTTTGTCTACTGTCATTTTGCAGAATGGGAACTTGAACTATCCTCCAGCTGCCATGGCAAGGGCCCCTGGGCTGGGCTTAGCTGCACGGTACTGCTGAAGTCCCTGGCAAGCTCCCTCTGACTATGCCAGCTTGTGCTCTTCAGAGCTATGACACATCTTTCTTATTTTCCCCAGGTAACCTGATGGCATCAAAAAAACCCAAACCCAAACACAACCCCCCTCCTCCCCCAAAATAACACCTTTCTGGGACAAAATCCTAACTGAATGTGGGTCTGGTGAGCTTGGCAGGGCACCAGAAGGAAGGAACAACAGAATCTGCTCTTGGCTCCATCCTACTCTTGGCTTGTCCTTGGGCACATCCCTTAGTATCTCCCCTTATTAATTTTATCCTGCTACTAACTTTCACAACACAATGTGCAAAATACATTATTACAGTACTTGGGTGTGCAGGTCATTGGTAATCAGGGGATTTTAAACTCACTTTGGGTTTCTATGAATGGTTTGTTGGGGAAATGTGAATTTCAGTTTCACCTCAGGCTTGACTTTTAACTTCAAAAAACAATGAGCAGTTGCATTAAAAGGTTTCTACTCTTCCCCCCCGCCCCCCTTTCCAAACTGTCAGTAAGGATTTTAACCATCTGTTTGACAGAAATCCATTAACACAATCTCATCATATCAAAACAGCAATGCCAGAGGCATGGATACGCACTGGGTCATGGTGAATAAACACTCCTGTCCTTGTACCACAGCTCTTGCAGCACTGAAGAGGCACATTCAGTGCTGCTGCCTTGTCATCAAGGAGATCCAAATGCAACTTGCTGGCCTAGAGAAACAGCATGAAACATGAGATGACCCTCCTTAAACTACAAAGCCTCCACTTCACAAATTAACAGGAATTCCAGAAAACAGCAATGACTTTTCTTCCCTCTGTTTGCTAGTACATCGGTAGTTTTTCCTGGCCTGGAGCCACCATAGCACTTATGTAGATAAATTCAAGCATTTGAGTGGTTCCATTAAACTCGATGAGGGTACTCAAGCTACATGAGTAGGTAGAGTCCATCCTGGATCAGGCCCACAGAGAGGAGTGGGCCACCATGACATTTTATTAGGCATATTTAGTAAGTACCTGGAGTGTGAGAAAAAACACTCATAACATTCAGAACCCCTCTAAAAGAGAAACAAAGACCACTAAGTTAAAGAAGAAATGTGAAAGGTAAACTCAGCCAGATGCAGGGATAAATCCCAGTGTTCTGATATATGGACCATGATGAAGCTAACTAGAGAACAGAGAAATCCATTTTAGGAACTACCAGGAAGCTTATTTGCTAAAAGTAAATATCAGTCAAACATGGCTTTTATCACTCAGGTGTGTCATCATACCCAACTGATGGTAAATATATTTACCTCTAACGTTTTTTACTACCTAACTGAGCTAAAGTGCTCCTACTGCTTTCACTTGGCTTCCTCAATAAATGTAATGGAGAAAATCTCATAATTGCTTTTTTGATCTAATCTACTAAGAGATTATTTCCCTTTCTGCTTTTAAAATTCAGATGTCCAGATGATCTGAATTGCTGGAAATGATAAAAAATGTAATTTCTCTATCATTTTCAACAATTGCCTATAATCCCAATAAATAAACTGTAGAATTGGAAAAATAAGATTAAGACCTAGGAGACTAACCAATATATTTCTATTCTATTTTTTTCCTTTTTTTTACTATGATGTTTGGATTATTGCAATGTTAGAAATGAAAATTCAGCTTTAAATATAAAAAAGAACCAGTGCTGGAGTTTCCAGCAACAATGTAGTATATTTCATGTATGAAAAATGCCAGTTCATGCTGTAGCGTTTCTCCTTTGCTGTCCCATCTACTACAGTAGACTGATACGTATTCCCATAGCAAACTACCTAGAATTGCTGGAATGAGCTACTTCACCATCAATGCAAATTATCCAACACAATTATTAAACAGTATTTGGTAACATATATTACACATATTGTAACAGAAGGAGAAATAAAACATTTAAAACATAAAATGAAACCTGGTAAAATGAGTAATAATAACGATATTGTCTGATTAAATGTGCAACAGTAAAAACCCCAAACTTAATGCAAACCTTCTTATAAATAGTATTATTCATGTATTGATTCTCCTGTTTCAGATTTAAGTGTTAACTGGAAAGAAAAAGATCTCTATGTGGATGTAAGATTAAGCAGGTTTTTCCTTATATATGAAAAAAAGTAAGCAATACAATCAACAAAATATAACTGATTCCTAGAAAACTCTCTCCTATATTACAACTACAGACCAATAAAACTCACACGTGTGAAAACTTTATCTACTTTAGAAGTAAATTGAAGCTGAGTTTGACTTTTTGTTTTTAATATCTCCTCTAGGCAATGCTGGAGAAGTGTTTTGATAGCATACTGCAAAACCTGTTTATATTTTCCCAACTTGATAAACACTTAAACACACAATTCAGAAGTAGCAGTTAAATGTAGGAAAAGGTAGCTGGCACTGCTTACCACCGAGAAAAGAAAAGAGAAGGAAAGAAGGAGGTAGAGTATTGTAGAAACTTTCTTTCCTATGCCTCGATCTGTGAGTTGCATCATGTAAAAATAAATTCATTCCACTATAGAATTTCCAGAGCAAACGTTACCTTACTGCTGCTGTATTAAATTTTCTTGGATTAACTGAGAAGCAGTCTTAGCCCTGTTAACTAAAATCCAATACTTGAATTACTCTTTATTTAAATAGCAGATACTTGTCAAAAGCCATGTATTGATCAGCAAATGCATGGATACCTGCTCTTTAAATGTTCTGCATCCTTTGTTCTGACTCTCGATGTCTCCCATCACTACTTAATGAAGAATGAATGACTGAAGGACTAAAATTGGATCAGTTCGTGAAGGTTGTCAACTGTTTTACATGGCTTTTATTGCTAACAGGAAAGGAACAAGAAACCCACTGAATTCTTAGGCATGATCTCAATAGAGTAAATTGTTCTTGAAGTCTTTGCTCTTAATTTCTGCTGAATAGGTTTATGATCAGACTTCTCTCTCACTGATAGAAGCATTTATTCTGAAACCTCTCTTCAAGGTAAAACAAATCTGGTAGAAATCAGTACATTCTGAGCAATTGGAATTTGATGTTTTCTGTGATAAAACAATTGTTCACTATGACAGTGCATTTCTAAAAGCAATTTAGAGGAACTAGCTAACTCTTTCTTCATTAAGTGCAGTGGATTATGCGTAGCTGGTTCAAGAGGTCCAGTTTTGGACAATAGCTGAATAGGAAAAATCACTTGCAATTTGTGGATCTGAAATCGCACATGTGAGTTTAGAATTAAAGATTAGGTTCTTCTTACAGGATAGTGTGAAGAAAAATGTCCTGTTGGTCCTTGATTTGTCCCAGGTACAAATTTATGGAGATCGAGAATCATTATAGCTCTGGGAACAGCTGCTTGGCATGTATCTGCTCTCAGCTACAGCACAAGTGGCCTGTGCTGCTGGCCTCTGAGCATGGCTTTGTATGAGCCAGGTTGGCAATTCTTCTACTTGGGTCAAAACTTACAGGTGGAAAAGGCTTTAAGGAAGAGGTTAAGCCAGCCATTTGAAGCAGGGAGTTTAAGGAAATGCTTACTCCTTTATGTTGCAACAATTCAGGGATGCTTACCCATCTGGTGCTGCTTTTCATCAGGGAAGGAAGGCCATTGCAAACAGCTGAGGGACACGGAATTCTTGACATTCTGCAGCTCTTTTGCAAGTGAAAATCTGGCTGCATTGAAAAGAGCTTATGTGGGAAAACAGAAGCTGCAAATCATAAATGTTCACCTTTGAAAAAGAAAGAAAGAAACAATAACAACC
>JANHGB010057640.1:0-16102 GCA_026283785.1 Coracopsis vasa
CAGAACTGCACACAATACTCCAAGTGAGGTCTCACGAGAGCAGAGTAGAGGGGCAGGATCACCTCCTTCGACCTGCTAGTCATGCTCCTTTTGATATTAATGACAGGTTTGGGTGATTACAGAGAGCCATGTGGCATTTCCCGTCCTGAGTCTCCTGTTCTTACTTGACTATCATTCTCAGCAATGTTCACTTTTCAGGCTAGAACTTCCTGTTCTTTACCCAGAGATAGGTTAATACTTTCATCTGCTTGTCATTTCTGCAGTTTTGATAAAATTGCCTGTGATTTTTAAAGAGGAGCACATTCCTATTATTGACTAAATCCTGTTTTATTTTTCCTTTGATCAGAGAAAATAGTTGACAACTGAAATATAGCATGGGAATAGCCTTCAAGGAGTGAGGCATAGCCTTCTCCTGAAATAAATTGTTTTACTGAAATTCATCCTTCAAAATTACATTGTACTGTGCATTCCTTATGCCAGGGTCCAGTTGAGAAAGAAACTAGTCTCTGAGTTTGCCTAAGCATCAGAGAAACTTTTCTGTAAAAATCTGCATGTTAAGAGTCTTGTTCTGTAAGAGACACTATTTGGCTAAATGGTGTCTTACCAGGGGTGTTGGTTGATGAAAAGTCTCAACCAGTAGTGTGTGCTTGCATCCCCGAAAGCCAACTGTATGCTGGGCTGCATCAAAAGGATCATGGCCAGCAGGTCAAAGGAAATGATTCTCCTTCTCTACTCTGCTCTCCTGAGACCCCACCTGCAGTACTGTGTTCCGCTCTTGGGACCCCAGTATAAGAAGGATGTGGACCTTTTGGACTGAGTCCAGAGGAGGGCCACTGAGATGATCAGAGGGCTGGAGCACCTCTTCTGTGAAGACAGGCTGAGAGAGTTGGGGCTGTTCAGCCTGGAGAAGAAGGGGCTCTACAGAGACCTTAGAGAAGTCTTCCAGTACCTAAAGACAAGAAAAAGTGCCTAAAAACATGAAATCTGGAAAGAGACTTTTGACAAGGGCAGGTAGCGATAGGACAAGGAGGATGGTTTTAAACTGAGAGAGGGTAGATTTAGATATGAGGAAGAAATTCCTTATTGTGAGGGTGATGAGACACTGGCACAGGTTACCCAGAGAAGCTGTGGCTGCCCAATCCTGGAAGTGTTTGAGGCCAGGTCGAATGGGACTTTGAGCAACTTGGTCTAGTGGAAGATGTCCCTGCCCATGGCAGGGGGGTGGAACTGGATGATCTCTAAGGTTCTTTACAACCCAAACTATTCTTTGGTTCTGTGATAAAGCAAGGAATGTCTTTTGGCAGCAGCTAGTAAGTAAAGCACAGTATATCTGTGGGTGATTATGAATGCATTAAACTCCTCAGAACTATTTAGTTTTAAACAAGTTCTTGCAACACATTTCCTGTATGCATGGGTTTAAGCAAATACATCTTTCCACATTACCTAGAAGCCTTTTACTAGTTATCTTCTACCCCCATGCCATTTGTTACAGTTTTGTGCTTGTATTCCTCATTAGAAATGTAGGGAGAAACATCATTTTTTTGAAAGTGGGAAAGATACCAACAAGATGTAAGAAGTTTCTGAGGACTTGCAGAGGTGCATTGCATTTCTGTACCGATTAGCCAAATCTTTTTAGGTTATTATACTTGTACCTGCTGCTTGCAACAGTTTGAAAGCATGTGGAGCTTTAAAGTCCACAACGCTAAAGCTGAGCTTGAACTCAGTTGAAGGTTTTTGTTCAGTGTTTGGAACAGCTCCAAAAGGACACTCAATATGCCCTTCAAAGATTCATAAGAAACTGGGAGAAAAATGGACAGACGGCCTTAGGGGTTATGTTGCCACTGAAGTACAGCAGAGAAATTGATCCAAAGTGGAGAACGGTTGAGTCAGATGAGGTCTTGCAGGTGTTAATCTGATGCAATGAAAACTAGAATCTGATAGAAAAAGGATCGTAAAAGGATAATATATAGATGGGCCATCTAGAGAAATCATTTTAGCTGTGGCTTTCTGGGCTAAATAGTTTGCTGTGATCAGTAGGATAAATCAAATAATATTGCTTCTGTTCCCTTACTAGGTAAATCTGCATATATTTGTGGCTTAATTGGGTAAACACGCACATTTAAAATTCAGTGAGTAGGATGTTTGTAAAAAATTAATGGATGAAAAACAAATTGAAAATAAAATCAATGTTGTCCAAAATCACGCTGCACTTTTCATCCAGCGTTTACCTGGTCTTAGTGTGTTGTGATTGGCATAAGCAACATGGTAATATTTTGTACATAAAAAGAAATGTAGATTTGGGTAATTTCCTCCTAAGAACCTTTAAAGAGCACACAGTTTGCGAACATTGTCAAATGATAGGCCTGGAAACACTTAAATATCTCTTTCCTAGGCTTTTTTACAAGGTTTAAGTAATTCGGAGGTTTCAGAGGAGACATCTCATACAAAACAGACATCAGAAATGCATTTGTAAATGTCAAACTCTGGCCCCATTACTGACAAAAAATTCAATGACTTTATTTGAATGGTGTGACTCATCTAGGGAGAGTAATGACATGCAAGTTGTCCATAGCCTCAAGACCTTTCACAGTGCTGTTACGTCCAGTTGTACTACATCCAATGATCAGTTTATTAAGGGGCCTTGGAGGCAAATTAATTATTTAGAAGTACAATAAATTGAGAATTCAGTCTTCCCTCACTTAATGGAAGTTGCATTCTTGAGGTTACCATTATATCCTCAATACCAGGCACTGCTGAACTCTTATCTGAAAGAAGACTTATTTGAGAAAACCTTGATGTGAAATAAATAAAGCTTCTAAATAAAAAATTACTTTTAAGGAACACAGAGCTCTGTAGTGTTTAGCATGTCTGCTGGGATCAGGAGTGATTTTGTTTTGCTTAATGCAGGCAAAAATGTCCAATATAGGTTACTGCAAAGCCTGTTACTGAAATTAAAAAAAGCTAGGGTTGGCTTGGGGGAAAGCAATTACTCTTCCTGTAATAATTGTTGGTGTTGCAGTGGTGTACTCAAAACTTTTATGAGATCCGAATTCTCACATGTTTCCGTCTCTTCTTGTTAATTGGAAATTGATACATATGAGGGTAACTGATGAGACTGCCTGAATATAAAATGATCTAAGGAAAACAACCCTGAGCATAAACAAGCACAAGAAAGTGACAATATAAAAAACATTACCCATTCCTCCGGCACATTTATCCATTAGAAAGGAATATATTCATGTTCTTGCTGTTAACCAAGAGATGGCTATGATTTGAATAAAAAAGAGGCTCAAGAAGCCCAGTATATGATTCAGCCTTACCTTCACAAATTTTAATGATAGCCAGGAATGAAAATTGAAATCTGCAATCAATCAGGCCATACTCAAGGAAACAAGAATATGATTAAAGACTTTTTGAGTTCAGCATTATACTCACATTTATTTTTGCAATCTCACTGCTACTAACTGAAAGCAAAACTGGGACCCAGCTATGTACACTTCATACCTATGGCTACGCTGCTGATCATTGATAGCCCACCTGAAAAGGAAAGGTCACATCTGGCAGAGGTTTTCTGAGGCAGAGGTTTTCTGGCATTACCTGCAACAGGGCAGGGAAAGATGCTAAGCAAAATATAGCCCTCTCTTCTTCAGCTTACAATGTAAATTTGTCAGCTGGGTCAGGGATATATGACCTCCCAAAGAAGGAGGAATGTATATTGAATTATTTCTTCATCTTATATAAAACTGAGGAAATGTTAATGCTCTGAAGATAATTCTGCAGAAACAATTGCTGAAAATTCATGGGTGCCATCCTCTCTGTAGTTTTAGGCAGATTTCATCCCTGAGGGAAATTAATGGAGTTACATTAATACATACTCAGCAGACTCACAAGTCACAACTGACATCTGGTATAGTGATTGCTCGTGTCATTCCACAAAGGCTTTTTCTGTTAGAACAGTCTTTCATAAGCTGCTACTAAACTTTTCTTCCAAAATGGAAAATCTCATCAGATAAATCTTACAAACTCATAAAGACTTTGTCTCTGGGGTCTAACAGCTATTTTCTGGTTGTGCTTAGAATATTACTGCCTCACTTCTGTGTACTTTAAGTTTTCAGTGTGACTTTCAGATACCTACCATAAAGCCCCAAATTTCCTCTTTTATGTTACTTCATTTCAGAGCTGAAGTACTCTCTTCAATTCCAAATTTTTAAAATAAGCTACTAAAATGGAAAAAGCTACCTTCTGCCTGAATAGATGTGTGTATATCTTATCCAAAGTAGGTTTACTTCTGCCCAAAGAGTTTGTCGGCAGTTGAATTATCGTTCTCTCTCTCTCTTTGCAGGATGGCAAGTGACTCACTCTGAATTACTGTATGTCAGGATGCTGGCACCATGTGTAAAGTTAGTTTTTAGATCTAAATTTAAAACTTTCATATATCCATTTCTTAGATCCAGTTTAAGTTGTGCAATACCTGGAATATGTCTTCTTTCTCTAGAATATGTCTTCTTTCTCTAGAATAAGTTTATATGAACAAATCAGAAAAGTTGGAGAAAACAGCATTGTCAAAGACAATGCTATCTGAGACAGGATACTATAATACATTTAGTAGTAATTTTATTAGAGTCTGGAAAGTGTTGAAAAGTAAAATCTCTGTAGAGCAGAATTAGTGGGGTTTACCTGAAAACTTGTTATAGAGTTTGTGGTTTCCTGAAAAAAAAAAAAGGTTCACACAGTCAATTTATGTGAGAAAGAGACTTTACCTGGCCTGATTGTTCATTTTAGTTTTAAAAATAGATCTTCACTTGCAGAGCCATTAGATCTTTGCTTGCAGGGCCAAGCGAAATGTCTTTACACTTTATGTAGAATAATCTGGCATCTTTTATAATGAGCTTGTTTGCTTTTTTAACTCTGTCTGTACTGGGGTGATTCTTTATTGTCATGACTATGCTCACTCAGTTGAGCTGTATTGCTGTCCATTTTATCTCAGCAATGACCAACTAGGGAACAGAAGAACAGTTCAAGAATAATATGGTAAATGCAATGCCAATCATCTTCTTCAGCTGTGAAAAATATATTGCAGTAAATTACCATCCTTTTATGTGCTGTAAATAAGCCCATAGCCTTTGTTTTGCCTAACTCCTTCCAAATGCCACTTCCTCCAGACAAATCACAGTCCTCAGGTTCCCATCAATATTTGCTTGCAGACTGATGTTGTTTGTGGATCTTCCTTTAGCCTGCAAGAAAGTAGTTTCTCCAGGTTCAGCAACCGAATCGGTGCATTTTACTGCTGCACTCTGCATTATCACATCCTGTTCTTGAAATGCCATCTCTTCTGCATAGGGACATTTCAGATACAAACAGGAACCCTACATCCTTATTGTACTGATAGCAGTAATAGCACTGATGAAGTTTGCAAGGCAATATTCCTGTCTAAAGGACTGGCCCTTTTTCACCTCAAGTTTGGGTTTGGTAGCTTATTATCTTCCTAAGTCAAAACTGCCCCAGGAGACCTGAGGCAATCTGTAGGATCTCAGCCTGTTTTTCTCCATGTTCCAGTCTACTTTTTCGGGCTTTCTAAGTCAGCAAGATTTTGGTCTCCAGGAAATTTCAAAATGCTTTTAGGTTCTGTTCACAATAATTTGGCACTTTTGTCTAATTTTTGGTGTCCAAAAGAGAGGCAGTAGCTAGTTGTTTGCGCTCCTTACAGTGCCCACCTGAGTGCCTGCACTTAATAACTGTTGACTATGTGACACCAGTATAATGATAGCACTAGCAACAACACCACTAAAACAACAATATCATTAAATCATTTTCCCACAGGATATGATAGACAATGATGAAGCAAAAGAAGAAAACTATGAATACAAGTGATGTTTGTCTTGGAGAAAATCACTAGTTTATTCAGCAGGAATAGAAAGACAACAATTATCAAATCCCCTGCAGTTTCTGCAGATGAAGGGTTAAGATTCCGATGAACTCCATCTAACTACAGGTTTTGTTTGGACTTCAGGTCTAGTTATTTGGTTATTTTCTTTATATAATCAACTAGAGCCCAGTCCAGCAACACTAGCTCTCCATGTGGTACTGTGAATAGTTCCACTGAGATCAGGGCCTCATTCATTTAACGGCTTGCTAGATTGGGCCAGATCTTACAACATCCTCCCCACGCTTGTTTCTGAGGGTGTTTTCAAACAATTTGGATGAGAAAAATGTATATTAAAACACCCAAACTGGTAAAAAACCAAAATTCCCCTAGAAATTGCTGAGATTTCAAGATTTAGCTTTTAAAGACACTGGAAAGGATGATTTGTTTGCTTTCTGTGTAACATGGTCAGTAATAGTGTCATCCAAAAATACCCTCTGTTAAGTGACCACACTTCTGCTCAACTAACCCAAAGGTCTAAAAAGATATTCAGTCTTTATTTTAGTAGAGTCTAAGTCTTTAACCAACACTCTGCTCATAATAGTTTTCAGTGACTAATCAACTTGATTTTGAAAACGTGTCAAGCTTTAAGTTCCAAAAAGTGTTCTTGACAATATCTCTCTAAATTAGTCTTTGCTTTTGCCTACACTAATTATTGTTTTATCTATATACTATAGATCTCAGAGGGGGTTGCCAGTAATAAAATTATTAAAAATATACTGTTAGCAAGCACTTAAGTTAAAATTAATTTTACTGTAATTTTTTAATCATCAACTGTCAGGGATTTGAGTCATGCCTGATTTACAATGAAATCTGCATTTCTGACACCTGGAGAAGATAGGTTATTCTATGATTCTGTGATTGACTTATACTAATAAAGATTACTCCAACAAGTCCTTGGGATCACAGACTGGAAGCCTACCTATCCAGTCATAAATTATAAGCAGTCTCATTAATTTTTTTTCAGGTTAGCACATGAAGGGTTCTTTATAACCACGGTTGCTATAAGGCAGGTAGAGTGCCTAGCAGCATGCACAGATTCCAGAGAGGTTTGTGATGTTCTCATCCTGCTGTGTTCAAAGTTTCCAGGATTGTCTTGAAGGGAATGTTTGATGAATAGCATATAGTGCTCTTCCAACTGGCACTGTGAGTCATAGCATTGTGTATTGTACCAGTTTATTCAACTTCCACAGACTAGAATATCCCACATGGAGACCTAAGTGTTTCTTTTTCCTTTCTCTAAGGACAAACTTTCTGATTCTACTTTATATTCTTTATCCACAGCTTGTGAAGTGGAATGGAGTTCCAAATAGGGAGATTGTGACTTGACTCTGCTTCTCTTTTTTCTTTTTTTTTCACATGGAGAAATAAGCCTTGATTAATGATGAGTTTCTGTTCACAGTGTTCTTTCTTTTAAAAGGCAAAACCTGTTCTCTGTATGTGTGGAAGATGACAGATTGACAGCCCTGAGAGACTGGAAGCCCTCTGTTTATCCCAAGTACATGTACAGCACAACTAGTAAAAAAGCAACTTTCTGTGAGCTACCCAGCCAATGTATTTCAGCCCTGATCTACATGGCCAGGGAAACATTCAGGACACTAGAGGTTATTTTAGTTATCTAGGCTATGTGGTTCTTTGTCTTTGCCAATGCTACTCACCACTGTGATGGCAGTTTCTGTGATCTGGATGTCTGAAAACATCAGCTTTCATTGAGCAGTCATTACGTGGTAGTGACTTTCATTTAGGACTCATCTGGTCTGAATCTGAACTGTGTTTCATAGAGAAATGCCTTAATATCTTGTTTCCAATCACCTGAGCCTTCCAGCTACTCTGAGTGTCCTTTGTTTGAAAGGAAAAGAAAGAGAGGTTATATTTTGCATTTGTTTGACTGGGGATAGGGTTCTTAGCTGATGATACACAAGGCTGATCATATTCATTTCACTGTTTTGGCGCCTCTTTGAAACTGATAGGGATATGCCATGAGTGACATATCATATTTTTGTAACTCTTCTTGCATGGCTATACATTTCTGTGAGTTCAGAAAAAATAGCTAGGGGAGCAGTCTGAGCATGTGACAGTGAATAACATATTGAATGAGTGGTTATTTGCACACTGATTATTGCAAGAGATTTTCACAGATGTAGATTAGGAGGATTATAGATGGTAAAATGCTTTAGTACCATTTTAGGAAGTGATATACTGGAGATATAAATGAGGGAATATTCTTAATGATCAGTTTTTTGGCACATTCCTGTTTCAAGGAAGCCAACACAGCATTCTGTGGTGGGGATAGAAAAAGGAGAGCGTTGGTTGGGCATATGGCTGTCTCAGGACAGCAGGCATCAGTGAGGGAGAAGATGAGATTGAGGTAGGAATACTCTTGTGATCAAAGAGAAATAGAAGAAAGTAAGGAAGGAAAAAACATGCAGAACAAAGGTGACCAGAGAAACTCCCCAGGATCTTTTTTCGTATCCTATGCCTGGCATTTAGTACTCAGAGAATGAGTTTAAAATTATGTGACTGTGATGAATTTTGGTCAAGAATCTGCTCAAACAGCCCAAATGAAATACACTCTTTTTTTTTTTTTTTTTTTTTTTTTTTTTTCTCTCTTCTGAAAAGGAGGTTCTGTAGAGGCTTGGTGCAAGGAACTCAGCAGTTGCAGAAATTACTGAGGGGATATTTGGTCTTTGTGAACATGTGGTGGAGTGGTACCTTGCACTACTGTGGTGACAGTATATGATTGATATTGCAATTAATAGCTCATGTTCCTCCCCTGTGCATCCAGTTACTGAGCTCTTTGAAATCTGATTTAAGAGATCTTGCTGCAGTTGCAGTGTTCTAGGTACAATTCCCCTGTGCTTTTATAACACTGTAACTAATAATTCAACACTATTCTATGCCCAAAGTCCCCAAATTTTTTTTTTTCTTTTTTCCCCATTCCCTACAAATAACATTTGCTTCAAAGATGTGAATATTCTCTCCATGTCGATGAAGGTCTACCTAACACTGAGCTCTGTTATTTCTGTATTTCCACACTGAACTCTAGAGTACGACAGCAATTCCCTCTGTCTTCCAAGACAAGAAGGGAACTCATACCCTGAAAAACTGAAAGACTTTTGGCCATTGAAGGTCATTTAGAAAATCTTTCCATCCAGCTCTAGAATCTGCACAAGCCCAAACATTTCACATATATGCCTAATGGAGGATCTTGACACTGCTTTCACGTACTGTAGGATTTTGAGAACATTAAGGAACTTCTTGAGAGGACATTTATTTACTCACAAGGAATGTAAATTCAGGGTAGATGGAGTTGGTTTTGGTAAGTTTGCTGAGGGCTTAACTCATCAGATACTTTTTTAATGGCTTCCTGTGAAATATGCCAGATACAGGCTGTGAGTTCGCTTTCCTACCAAAAGTGAGGGTTTTTTTCCTCCCAGAATGGCCAGTACAAATATCTTTATGCCTCATCTATGAACAGCATGTCCTATCAGGAGCATCTCTTTTCCCAGTAACCAAGAAAAATATATGCTGCTTGCAATTTCATGTGCTATCATGCGATAACAAGACTGTTATTTGAAAAAACTCTATTGGTTTTCATTCTTATAATTACAGTGATTACTTAGCTGTCTGTTGAAATGTTCTTTGGTCCCCAAGGCCATTTTTATATAAAGCCAAACTCAGTTACAAGTATTTTTATGTCTTACTTGAATTGCTATTAACATATGAAGTTCTTTTGCTATTTGTAAACTTTTCTATCAGTTCAGTTAAAATTTGAAACATAAATTTAGTTCAACTAGCATCATCTGAAGTGTATGTACTTCATTTTTACATTCATTTTGTCAGCTATACATCCCCCATGCCATATGGTATAATACTCTCAAAGAGAAGCTAAATCTTTTCTGCACAGTAATTGTTTTCATTTCTATTAAAAGAGAAAGGCACAAATAATAGGTACAGTGAAGGCATGCAATCTTTGGCATGTCACTAAATCCTTGATGTCTATTAAAACCCCACCTAAACTTGCAATTCCCTTGACAGAGCACGTAGGAAGGCCTTTCTCCATCTGCTGTTTTTGCTGATGAGATGCCAAATGGCTTTACAGATACTCTCATAGAAAAGGAAGGAAATGCAATTACAGGAATCGTGCTCTTAAAAGCACCATTTGGGAAAAAAAAAAAAAAAAAGATGTGATTTTATATATACTAGATCAACTCAGAGAATGATTACAAATGATGTTCATTTACAATAAAAAAGAGTAATATTTGATTTTTGTATATTGGTGTATATAAAAGATGGTGTTATAAATGTCCATCATTCTCTGCTAATTCAGCTATCCTCTTGCCTTCAAACTTACTGTTTATAACAGAATAAAAAAATAGCTTTTATCAAGTTTAAACAAATCTAGAACTAACTGAATCACATTATTTTAAAGAGAGGGCCACTGCTTTAAATGCTGTGAAAATGTTAAAATCATCATAAATCTTTGCCTCAACCTCATCTAGAACTGCTTTACACAATGGCATTGTATTGTTAGATGCATGCATGCAGATGTGCTTTCAAAACAACAGTAAATTGTTACAAAAGACACACTACTTGTTTTGCTCTTTTGTAATGCACTGGTATGGAATTAAAGCATTTCCTTAGAGACTGAAATGATAATTATACCCTTTTTTTATGGTAACACGTCTATACCCAATATCTGGAGACAAGCAGCTGACGTCTTTTGACATTTTTGTTGACTTTCTTTTTTTACACAGAAGTAAACATGACAAACAGGGTTCAAGCAGTTTTAGACTGGGATTTCTTTCATATTCACAACCATTTGCTGTAATTGAAGTACAATCTTAAAAGCATCAAGCTGCTGAAAGAGTGTCTATGAAAATAAAACTCTTTTTGTGAACCAAAGGTGATGCATTTCCTCTGTTCTCGAATACAGGTGTAAATTGAAACACAGTAAAACTAGCAAGAGCAAACAGGAAAAGAATTAAAACACTATGTCTTTGTTGTTTCATTATTTCCTTTACTATGGAGTGCAATCAATACTTTACAACAGGGTTAATACGGTCTCTTCAAACGTACTATTATTCTTTCAAAATAGCACAATAACTTTATTAGTTATGCTGTCTGCAGTCTTTCCAATGTGACAGGATTGTGTGGGTGTTCAGATTGTAAGTAATTTTCTTGGTGCCCTCTGTTGGAGCATTTTCCACGACTGCTAACAATAGCAGCCAGCACCACACAGCTGCACAAAATTGGAGTGGTGGAAGTTCTAATTCTAATTAGTATAATTAACACAAATAAAAAGATGTCCCACACTGAGAGACTTACTGTTTCTGCTTGGTAGTTACTGAATATTCAGGTTCCACATCTGCCAGTCCTTTACTATTCAAGTGAGATTGTAGTGGGTGACTTATTCTTTCCAGCTTCAGTAACATTCAGGTGCACTGAAAGGTATTTTAAAACATAGCCTAGAGACTGATCTGGTAAGCAGTTGTTAGCCTTCTTTCTTATACCTTACCTTTGGAAAGCATCTGTTTTGTAAATAAATAAATGTGAGTAAGCACTGGCCACTACTTGGTGTAGCAGTACCTCCTGCTTTTGGTTTCAGATGATTTCTGTGATCACAAGGTAAGAATAGGGATTGCTTCCTTTACAAAAGAATCAGGGTTGAGCAAGTTTAGAAATGATCCATGTGACCAGCTATACTACTGTATCAAACACCTCAGTGGTCAGTGGCCAGCCTTGGGGGTGGGGGAAGAATGCCAACAATCTTATTTACTTGATTTGAATTAGGAGATCTGAACATCCGAGTGACTCATTTCAGAGCTGTCTTAAATTCCATGGTGCCAGGCCTATTTTCCTAGGTAGCTATTTCAACATCCTAATCCTGGGCATTTTTTTTTTTTTTTTTTTTTAAATCTTGCTCAGGTCTTGGAATTCAAACCCCCTGCATGTCACTATCTCCGCCTATAATCCAGGGTCCCTGTATTCCGGCAGAACAGTCTTTCATTTGTCTTTGATCATGCATATCACTGTAATAAAAGAGCAGAAAAGTGAGGTACTTGCTTACAATGAGAAGTACCTTAGCTACAGTAGCTACATTTGTGTAGCAAAGCGCTACTCAGCACTACTTTGCTATGCAAAGGAATACTGAGTAGCATTCAGTATTACTGAAGAGAATTGTTACCTGTATGGCTGGTCCCAATGGACAAAATACAGCAGAAGTCATAATCTGAGAGGGGATTAGTTAACACAGAAAGATAGATGTGTTGGCTGGTGCTTATGAAAAGAAAAGAATTGAAGAGAATATTATCTTTTGCAACTAGGTCAGTGTTGGGCTGCCTCATCTGCCAAAGTCAGAAGTAGTCATATCTGCACAAAGTGGTGATTTTTCTATTCCTTTTCTTGTCAAGATTGAGTCAATCATCATGTGACAGACCACCCATGTGTAAAAAGATGTATGTCTGGTGGGAGCTGATACAGAACCTGTGGAAAGTTTTATTGGCTTTGAAAAGCAAGTAATTTTCCATTAATACTTCCTGTAAAGGATAAGGCCCTGATACCTTTCAGATGAGCTGTAATTAGGCCATTATTTGAGGTCTCAGATACTGCAGCTGAAAACTGTGTCTTATTCTAAATTGCTCTTTCATCTTTCAGTCTGGCTTAATGTTTGGATATAGCACTGAATGAATCACTCGTTAATTAATCATCAATATATTAGCTGCATGAGTTGTTATTTATTATTTCTTCTCTCTACTTTGGCCTCACCTCAGATATCCGTTATTAATAGTAAACTGTTTCATAGAAGCAACCACTTACAGTCAGGTACTGTATAAATATGTATAAAAACACAAACCCACAAAACACATAAATGAAAGATGGAATTAATAATTTAGTAATAAACCCTGGTCTGAATCTCTGTAATAGCTGCTAATTCTCAATACAGGAACTTTGTTTCTACAACTTACCTCTCCCTAGAGGTCCAAAGAACATGTATGTGGTCCAAAGAACATGTATTTCTTCAACTATTTTTAAATTAAATGTTTAAGTATAACATTTGTAGTAGCCCTTTTCATATAAAAGCATCTAACTTTGACACTCACATAATTATTATTAAAGACCACAAATGTACATTGCTCAATTATAAGATTCTGAAATATTCATTTGGGGTCCAGTAATTCATCTGTGCTTCTTTCCAAGTGTTTCTTACATGATCACATACCCTTAAGCAGTTAGCTAGAATCAGCTGATCTGAACTGGAATTAGCAGTCCTTGGTAAGGGTCTCATAAAAATGGCATATTCCCCAAGAACTACAAAGAGAAAGCTAAACATACATACAGAAAGAATTAAACATACAAATGTATTCAAAGTGCACAAGCATCAGTGAATTAATAAGTATATGTTCTCATACATACATTCTTACTGAGAATTGAACAGAACTTGGGAGTGAGAGACTGAGATGTTTGCAAGAGCCTTCTGAAGGATGTAAATGGATAGGACACTATGAAAAAACCCTGAGAGCTGGAAGAAAAGAAAAAAGCTTACCAGATTTTCCAGAGGGCTGGAAGCAAATGAAAGAGCAGCGAGCAACAGAAGTTAGGAAAGCTGCAGAAATATGCGGGCAGAGTAATGGCCTGATGGGCTTTTGGCTGTTTCCTGCTGTGGAGCTGAACATCCAGTAAGAACTGAGGGCCTGGGTGCAAGTAAGAAAGGAATGAGATAACTCCCAAGGGGAGAGCTCTGGAAAACTTCATCTAGGATAAACAGGAAGGCAAAAGATTGAAAAGACTGGTTAAGGCAGTCTAAGAGTGGAACAGGAATTGGGGAGAGTGCGAATGTCCTGTAGCTGAGGTGAACTCTGTAGTGGTGGGGGAGCACTGGATGCAGAATTGCCCTTCTAAAGCACTACACAGTCTGTTAAAGTGGTATTTTGTTTATGGTTAATCAAGGGAAATGCAAGCCAAGTTCTGACTGATTAGTCCTGTCAGAAGCCTGGCTTCTGTGTGTCAAGTATTTGCACTTCGTTAACCAACAGAAATGCCCTGACAGCATAGGCTTTTGTGTTTGTTTTCCCTCCAACTGGGTGATATCCTTGTTCTAAAGGAGATAAAAGTATTAGGTAAGAAGTGTTAAACTGCATTTAATTACAGTGCATTTAAACCTGCAGTTAACCTGATAGAGGTCATACAGTTAGAAAAAAAAACCTATCAGATAAACACAAAACATTCTTGTGGGGTTTTTTGGTTTTTACTTTCCTTAAGTGGCTGCTTGCATGGATCCCTGTCAGGACATAGTAAACTGGGGCAGAGAGATATTACCACTTGTCAGTACCTGCTAACAGGCACTGCTGACCACTACCAGAAGATAACTGCATGCTCACTACTTCACTGCTGTACAAAGTCATTCAGGTAGTCTTATCTGACAGTCACCTGAAGTAGACCAGTTTGCAGGGAAGCAGGTGAGGCCTGTCCCCAGCTCTGCGGAGTGCCAAGAGCTGTCTTAAAACACTTAATCTATTTGAAAGTGAGTGTGTGTCTGTGTCTTACACAGTAGGTGTGGTGGTGCAATACTTTCTGTTTTGTTCTTTTTTCAGTCTTGCTATAGCCAGTAATAAATAACTTGAGTCAGTAGCAGTAAAGATAGAAAAATAAAATTGTAACTAGTATACCATATGTTGATTTGCAGCTAGGATGCAAACCCTGCCTTCAATAACATCTGTGTGAAACAGCTCTGCTATCCAGCTGCCATCACAGTTTTCTCTTTGGGAAAGGAAGATACGTTTCTGTATCTGAGTTCATTTGAGGTACAAGCTCCAGAGGGGCCAGTTCTAGCATTATGTTTTCTGAAATCTTATGCCAATCATCAGTAAGACTTCGGATGTACCAGTAAATCTCGTTATATAGAATGTCACTGTACTAAATACTTGGCGTGTGCTTTCTGTGAAACAAACTTATTTTTTGATCTCTTAGGTTTAGATGCAATAGACACATGCCCCTGCTGTAGCTTCACTGAGTATTTACTGTCGCATAAAACTGATCAGTGGATTCTGTGGTTTCATGGAAGGGAGAAAATAGTTAATTAAATTAACTAACAAAGATTGTGAAAAGCCCTGAACTTTCAAGAACTGAGGTTTTCATGTTGTGAATTACTGTATTATAAGCAGTAGTTTTAGAATTATCATAGAAGTGTGTCTCATGGTTCTTTAGTTGAGCTGGTCACAGCATTTCAATATTTTTTTTCTATTTAAATTTATTGTTTCACAAGTGTGTCATTTAAACACAAGATTTTGAGAAAGGGTCTCCTATCATTATTAGCACAAGCACTGTCATGAAGGAGCTCTAAGATCAGTTCTGTTTTCTGATGACTCAAAAGGAAGGATTACATGCATCTGAATTCAGAGATTTCTGAATAATCTAGACATTAATCTTGCAGGAGAGATGTCATATGTCTCGTGTTAATAATATAGCAAATGGACTCATGCCTGCTTTCTGAGTTAAAATGTACTTAGTCCAAACATCATAGCAATCACATGAAAAGATTCAGTGGTTTTATCCTGTTGGACTATAGTCATATTTTTAAAGACACAGTCATTATATTAAACTTTTTTTATAAGCTATAAGTATTAGGAAAATCAGAGGTATATCTGGACTTCTTCTTTCCAAAACACTGGAAAAGTTGCAGTAAAGAGCTATTGCTCCTTTGTCCTTTTCAAGAAACAAACATCCAGTTTTATTGCCTGTTGCTTATGATCCTTATTGCAAGCATTTACACCGTGCATGTTTCTATGTCTTTCTTTGCATGCTGTTTTTAGTATAATTCAAAACAAAACAAACTAACCAAACACACAAAACCCACCATCAAAGAGTTATTTATTTTTAAGCTAAATTCATTTCATGCCACAGTTACCCTTCAGATATCCATTTATTTTAAGTAGAACTATGCAAGGGACATTATTTAGTAACTGCAGGTTGAACAAAACTGTATTAGTGTGGCTTATGGGAGGCATTAATGTTATTACGGCATCTCTAGGCAAGACAAGTGATCTGTGCTGTTGGTGGAGAACTGGCTGACTGGCTGCACCCAGAGGGTGGTGGTAAATAGCTCTTTTCAAACTGGGATCTGTCACTAGTGGGGTCCCTCAAGGATTAATATTGTGCCCCATGCTATTTAATATTCAT
>JANHGB010057641.1:11969-39502 GCA_026283785.1 Coracopsis vasa
GTGTCGAGTTCGTTGAGGATGTGAATGTTCTCGCGGCGTATTTCGTGTGCCCAGAGGAGGAACTGGATGAGCGTTAAGCTCACTTCCAACTGAAATCAGTGTGGGATTCTATGAAAAGAAAAAACAAAGCAGGTTTGGTAACCTGCCTGGAATGTTAAATACTGTCTTTTTCAGATGATGCTTAAATTTTTACTATGTAATTTTTTAAACCACTTTTTAACTTCTGCATTTCCCTCAGTTGCAAAAGTCTGTTGCTGGACTTTGTTTAAAAGTTGGTAGTCACGTGTTCTTTCCTTTAACTCTCCCATCACAGCCACACTACTTGCAGAAAACAAGAAACCCAACTGCCAGCTGCCTCTCAACTGCAGAAGGTACGATTTTACCTCCGGGCAGAAATAATCTCTTTGTATTTTAGGCTGGCTGAAGGGCGACCTTGTATCCGTCCGCCTGCTTTTCTCGCTATCAGGGACTACCACAGCAGCGGCCGCCCCAACGAGGGCAGCGCTGACGGCGAAGCTGCGCTCCCACCCTCCTCCACAGCTCGGCCCCACAATATGGCGCCGCCCCCGGCTCTCCTTCCCCTCTGTGCGGGCGTTTGAAACGTAACGGTTGGCGCCGGCAGCAGTGGTGACGTCTTTCACCGCCAGGGGGCGCGCTAGCCCCCCTTAGCCCACCCTTCCGCGCTGACGTCGGCAGACGGGGCAGGGTTGTTGCCCGGAAGCGGCGCACGTGGGGCGGTGGCAGGGCGATGGGGACCCAGTGGGTACCGGGTGGGTACTGGGGATTCTCTTCCTCTTCCTTCCCGTTTCCCTTCCTACCCCTACCACTCCCTCGGCACCGGTCGGTAACTGTCCGCCGCTGTCGGCTCCGCAGGGACCGCCGTGCCGCCTGCCGACGAGGAGATACCTGAGCTGTCCGACGGTGAGGAGGCCTGGGAGGAGGAAGAGCAGGAGGAGGAAGGCACCACTGAGGGCCTGCGGACCCGCTGCCTTTTCTGCGACAGGTTTGGCAGCCACCCCGGGGCCGCGGTGTGCGCTCGTTATCCCTACGCTGGGACGAGGGGGTGGTCCTGAGGCGTGGTGGTACCCGTGCAGCTCCTGAGGAGGGGAGCCTGGGGGCTCAGTGCCCACAGCCGGTCCGCGGGGGCAGCCGTGTCACGGACGTGAATAATACGTTGTCTGTATCGGGGTTCTGTAGCCTGCTGGTGTTCTGTGTGGCCTCTCTAGAGCCAGAGGGCTGTTAGATCCAGGCTAAACGAGGGAGAGATATGCGAAGGGTATCCCCCTCTCCTCCCTCTGAAGCAGCATGAAAGCTTCTTTTCTAAATTCTCTTTATTATCTTTTGCCGTCATCAGTAAATAGATGTTAACTTTTATTGTGATGCAGCAGACCTCACTGGTCAGCTCTGTGTGCAGTTCTTAAATTTTGGGTTGGCTCTGCACTCAAGGAGGTTTTGAAAGTTAATAGTGATTGTGGTTTTGTCAAACAGAGGTTTTGCCTTTATTACCTTTTGGTGTAAAATGTTTTGCAAACAAGGTAAAAGTTTTTTTGTGAGGAAGTGCCTGTTGAACCTTTCTCAAAGGCAGAAATTATATATTCTGAGCACGTTGCCTAGCAGGTCAGAACAGAGCATAGCAAATGTTTCTAAGTGTGTTCCAACTTTTCAATGTGCTAATACTGCATGTTTAATAACTTGTTATTTACAGGTTGTTTACTTCTGCTGAAGATGTGTTTTCCCACTGCAAAGCAGAGCATGAATTCAATGTTTGTGATGTAATCCAGAAACATGGTAAGATTTTTCATGACTCTTCATTTCCTCTCATATACCACCGTCTCACTTAAAGTAAGTTGCAAAGATTAGTTTTTTGCTAAGTGACTTCCTGGTTGTAGCTGGAGATTCCATGACTGAACAAGATAAGTTATTGTATTATGTGTTATCTTTACGTTGGCAGTTTCCCATGTGCTTTATCTTCTGGTAAAGCTCTCAACTAGTAACAAAAATAAGATTGATCTCTGCTGGCTTGTGCTGAGACCCCAGCAGTGTGTCTTGTAGGAGATAAATGTGCTTGTCCTGATGTAGTTGCCTGCCAAATGAATTAGGTCCATGTTCATAGTCCACATTTTCATGGGTTCCATTCTTAATTTGTTGCAAATGCATTTGTCCCGAGGGTGACAATTTCCTGGTTTAGTCCTAAGCAGAAGAAAAATGCAAATGGCAAACTTCAGATAGGAAGATTGTACTAGTTAATGACGTACGACTCAGGGGGAAACTGGCCAACTGATCAAGTAATTATATTCATATCACTGTAAGATGTGTGTGGTTTTCTGTAACATAAACTGTCTTCTCTTTTCCTCATGCCCTCCTTTCTTTCTTTTCAGGACTTGATTTTTATGGATACATTAAACTAATAAACTTTGTTAGATTAAAGGTAGGTGTGCCACATACTACTACTGTCACTTGTGTCTGGAGAAAGGGAAATTAAGATGCCTATCTTTCAGTTTGTCCTTTTTTAATAACTGTATGAAATTTGATATTTCTAGAAATAAGAAATCACAGGAATTAAAATAACTATGAATTGGCTTATTTAGATACAAAGTTATTTTAAAATATATTTCATTAATGTGAGTTTTGTTGTTTCCAGAATAGGATCTTCAGACTTGCAAAAAACCTCAGGCTATAGAGTATCGTGTTGTTTTGTTAATTTATCTCTGCCTTTGACTCTACTGTCTTGCCCCAGTAATGGGTTCTCCTCTTAATAAGTGAGGTTTCTCAGTGCTTGTGTTTGTACTGATATAAAAGAGTACCTTCTGTCCAGACCCCTACTGATCTGTTAGTAAGGACAACACCTTAAGTCACAGAACCTAAAATTGATCTCTGCTAAAATGATACCAGAAACAGGAAAGCGGATGAGAACCTACAGTTTCAAGTTAGGCCTGGGTGTATTTTGTGTAGTCTGCCACTTTGAAGTATGTTCCTTGGTTGTTCCCTGAAAGTTCAGGTTTAGACTTAATAGTCATCTTACCTAATTAAGCATTTTTTACTTGAATCTTCAAACCTTAAACCCTCAAATAGTTATTTAAGACATCACTAGCTATGGAGAGTAAACACAGAAATGGAAAAACTGAAGTCCAGAAAGTCCTCTCTCCTTTCGTGGCAAAGTATTAACTGGCCAGGTGCAAGCAAGAGAGAATACACAATTTCTGATGCTTGTCCCTATAATGCTGTTTGTGTGAAAACACTTGGCATGATGAGTGTCTTGGCTTTACTGGTTAGCTCTACTGTAAGCTGTAGGTCTGATGCAGGCAAGCACCTGAGTGAGCTTGGTTCCTGATACCAATTTAATCCTGCAAGTATCCTTCAATGTCTGTCAATCTGTTGTGCCTTACTGCTCATACTGAACTCCTTGACCCTGTAACTTTGGGACTAGCTCATAGGTGTAGTTGTACATTATTCCCTGGTTACTGTGGTTGTAGTGGCAGCTGTCAGGGTCCAACTGGAGAAAAAGCCAGTGTCAGAAATACTTCGTTTGTGATTCCCAGAGTGAAATGAAGACACAAGTGAGGTTAAGTACTGTAATCAATCTGTTTGTTTGTTATAAAATATTATAAAAAAGATAGCGATAGGACAGGTCAGAAAAAAAGGATAGAAATTAAGCAAGAATTTGGAGTGCCAAAAGATAGTCACCACCATGGATCCAGCAGCATCCCAAGGGTCCGTAGTCATTGTCTTTGGTGGTGGGTGTCCTCCTGGGTCCGTAGTTGTCATCAGAGGTGGGTGGCCACAGCAGTGATCACCTTTTCCCCCTTTTATTTTGTGTTGGGGGGAGTATCTTTATTCTTAATGTGATGTACTGCACATTTCTGGTGCATCCAGTTTTGCTGGTCTTGCAGCCAGCTCTGCAACTGTACGTCTGTCAGCAATCCTTGAGATAATGGACAGCAATTCCTCACACCAGTCCTTAAGATAATGAACTGTGGAGTCTTCTCTTGGCTCTTCCCGCCCATCTCGCAGACGATGGAGAGTGGAGTCCCGTCTCAGCTTCTCATACCAATCTTTGAGACAGCAAACGGTGGAGTCTGATTTTAGTTCAGTCTCTCACAGCAGTGTGCTGAGTACTGGCTGTCAGAGGCAGGATGAAAGCCAAAACTCTATTTACTTCCCACTAGCCATGCTTTAAAATAGTATCTTTCTCAGCCTTTGCTACAAAGCTGCTTAATAATGCCTTGCTTATTTTAATGTGTGGAAGAACAGATCTTTGCTTTATTTTCTTGAATGAAATTTAAGGTGTTTTCAAAGAAGCAGCTTACGTTCTCTCCTATTTTTGTCTAGAAACCAACAGGACCATATTTGAGTTCTCTCAGCAGCCCACTGCCCTGGGAAGGAGAGGAATATTTGAAACCAGAGCTAGAAGATGATCTCCTCCTTCAGTTTGGTAAATAAATATGTTTCAGTATGACTACTGCTTTGTAGGGTAAATGTGGTGTTGGCAGAGTTCATGTCATATAAGCGTTGTCACTGTTACTGACTTACAACCATGAGAAAGTCCACATACTAGCTGAAGTCATGACATTAAGTCACACTCTAAAAATTTTACCACATGTCATATGTTGGCTTTTAGTGATTGAGATTTCCATAGCCTTGTCCTGTTACCTGTATTCACTTATTGTAGATAAGGTGTTCATAGTGGAGGTGCTGTATGTAATAATTAAACAGATCAGAGAGGCACTCCATCCAGACCTAATTGGAAGATCATTATAGAATCATAGAATGGTTTAGGTTGGAAGGGACCTTAAAGCTCATCTAGTTCCAACCCCCTGCCAAATGCAGTGATACCTTCCACTAGACCAGGTTGCTCCAAGCCTCGTACAACCCAGCCTTGCACACTGACAGGCATGGGGCAGCCACAACTTCTCTGGGCAGCCTGTTCCAGTATCTCACCAAGCTTCTAAAACTTCTAAATGTAGGGTTTAAAAATAATTTATTAAAGAAACTTGTGCTCTAAGTAAGGAGTAATTCCTTTTGAAAATATCTTAATCTCTTACACAGGGCCAACCCAGTGTGAGACACATAGTTGCATAGAAGAGTTCTGCTTCTTTAGTGGTTCTAGCAAAGTAGAAGCAGTCTTAGTTTCTCTCTCGTGACAGTTCATCAGATGGTCTTGAGAGAATTTAGAATGACTTTTGAACTTATTTTAGCTGCCCACGGTTCTCTCACCTTCTTCCTATCTCATGCTTGATTGTACATCTTTCTTTTACCTAAACCATAAGGTACTTAAGGCTATTTTATTCTCTGTACAATCTGGAATGAGTTTTACACTCTTCTAAGCAAGCATTGCTACATGGTCACTGAGGTAATGTGTGGTAGCGGACACTGGTTGGTTATTTAGGGATTTCATGTTCTACTGTATCAGCTCCTGCTCAAGCTTATATACTTTGGAGATGCTGTTGCAGTTGCTAAAGGGTTACGGGGAGATATGAACCTCAGAAATCTCAAGTATCTGTGCTTTGTTTCAGTCCCACAGGCCAAATAGTCTTTCATTACTGAAAGGAATGAATATGTGGGTTTTGTTTTGTTTTTTTTTTTTTTTAAGAAGTCTTTTACCCAGTAAGCTGTCAGTAACTTCTTACTACATCCAAACCCACAGTAGCACCAATCTGTATGCACTGACATCTGTTAAAATCACCAGCTGAATTTAGCAGGAGGTGAATGGGACCTAATGCTGAGCCTGGGTTTTGGTAGCTAAAAAGCAGTGTTTCATCTAGATTCACTCTGCTTATGCTCTTTTGAGTTCTGTATGTTCATTAGCTTTATAAAACACCAAGGAAATTGCTTAAAAATGAGGAGTTATTAATTATTAAGAAATTTTAAACGGATATACTTTCCTACCTTTTGCTATTACCCTTAACAGCTGTTTTCGTCTCAGAATAATGTAACTGGAAAAATAGAAGATAGGACTGTCATTAACTAAATTACAGTCTAAACCTAGTATCTCTTTTATCAATAACCAAGCACTGGTATTTAAAGAAGCTTGAATTCTGGATTTAGTTCTGAATTCTTTGTGAATTTAGAGATTGCTTCTAGCATACTTGCTGTTACTGAGTAGTACTGTGGGGTGTGGTTCATCCTATCAAATTCAGTGATGCCTGTTGTATACCAGACTAATTTTACAAATCATCCAAATATAGAAATAGCAACACTGAAAACATCATATATTTATGAGCTGCTGTGAAGCAACACATGACTGGTAGGTGATTTTTTTTTTCTCCCCATTTCATCAGATATAGAAGATCTTTGTGAACCTGAAAACGCGTTGCCTTGTAATGGCTTAAATGATAACACAATGCTCCTTGAACAATTAAAACATGCAGAACACAGAGCAGGACTTGCAGAAGCAGCCTTGGCTGGAGCACAAGAGGATCTTCAAAAAATGAGGTAAGTGTTGGAACTGAAGTTTTGGTGTTTTAATTTGATGTGTTCTGTGTGAGATGCTTATGTTTAAAGACCAATAGCAATTCAAAGAAGTGATAGAATGTAACTGTGGAATAGAATTCATGACTTTTGTTGGGACCTTATTTTTGACTTTTATCTTATGGATTATTAGTAAACATCTTGTAGGCGGTTAGTTAAAACTGCATAAAACCTGCACAGATTGAAAGAGCAAAGTATACTCAAGAAAGCTAAATAACCACATGGCCCAAAACCATGTATTTTGCTTCAGACCACTCTGTTTTTCACTTTTCCATTAGTCCTTTAGATGCAAATTTAAACATTGAAGATGTACACCACAGAGAAGAGGGAGGTATTGACAAATTAAATATGTGACTCTCAACATTTTCAGAAATGGCTTCAAACGATGATTGTTAGTCATAGAATCCAGTTACACTTTGGAGAAAACCTCAGTGAAATTAATAAACCAAGTTTTCAGCTACTTGTATTTTCAGTGTCAGGTGTGGATTCTGTTAGTAATTTGGTTCACTGCAGTCAGGAATTGGAAGATCCCCATAGCTGTACATGCTACTTCTAAATCTTGAGGTCTTCAAAATATGGATTGATGATGCTCATGGATCAAATGGGAGTATAAACTTCTTTTGGGTCATATAGGATTAAGTCGTACAAACTTGTCATTTCAAGATCACACTGATTGGGCACTGTAGAACTGAAATTGTGTTTAAGAGACTTGGAATAATAATTCATGTACTTTGTGGAGAAGTGGCAAAACCCTTGTTTTGTAAAAGACATTTGAAGATTCATTGTATGTTTTGAGAATAAATGCTTGATGTTACTGGAAACCAAATATACCAAAATAAATTCATGTATTCAGATCCTATCAGCTGTGAACAATTATGCCTGTAAAAAATGAATAGTTTTGTCTTCAGCTGGGTTTAACTTTTGCAAATAATACTTTATAGCTTACAGCAGTTTTTTTATATCTGAGTACGTTATGCATTAATTAATCATAAACAATAAGAATGAAAGAAATTTGTTGCTGTACTTGGAAAACTGAGCTTTCTTCTGTGTGTTGTCTTGTACTCTTGTTCCCTCTTTCATTTAAAAAAACCAAACTTTTTCAAGTAAGCGGTTGCAATTTCTCTTCAGCTCTAAACTTCAATCAAGCTTACATAGATTTCTTTTTGAGGTTAGTATATTGAATTACCTGTTGTTGTAAAAGGCAGCCTTTAATTTTTTGTTGTCAATACTGGCTCTTCAATTCAGCAGAGATTGGCTGGCAATAAAAATAGCCAGATTTAGATGTGATGAAGCAGCACAGGTTTTAATTTTAGATAGATGAACCTGTTGCATTGTAGTAGTCTATGTGCTGTGATTCATAGTGATACTAATTCATGCTGGAGGTTACTCCACTGAAAGAAGCCATCAAAGGATGTTTTCTTTCAGGTAAACCTCTGCAAAATAAGTATATCTTGGAAGTCTGATGTGAAGCAAGAATAGTATACAGAACCTTAATGTACAGTAATGTGTATTTACATTATTTTCTGTCACTGTCCTGGGTTCAGCTCTAACAGTTATTTTTCTCCTTCTTACTAGCTGGTGCAGTGCTGTGTTTTCAACTTTAGTCTGAGAACAATGCTGTGGCTTAAACCACGACAGCCATAGAAATAAGTTTATGCTGATATGAAGCAGGCTGGTTGTTTGACTTCAACTTCTAGAGTTAAAAAAATAAATAAATCTAGATCCAGGAGCTTTGAAGAGACTTCCAGAATGCTGAGAATTGAAAAGAGTACAGAGCAGAGACATGTAGCTGGAGGCCTAGTGACCTCTTGTTTCTCCCACTCTTCCTCTCCAAATGGTAACACTGCTATAAATCAGGTCACCTTTAGCATTTGATGTAACTTAGAGATTTAAGAGCATGGTTTATATATCCTTTTTTTTTTTTTTGTTTGGTTGGTTGGTTTTGCTTTTTGTTATTTTTTTAATAAAACTCTGTCTCTAGAGTTTGGTACTTCTGTGGCGTGCATAGGCTGAAGAAAGTATTGGCTGAATCCATTTTAAATAATTTGAAATTTAAAATCAGGTTTAAATCTTACAAAAGGATAATTATACTTAATTATATGTCATAGAATCTTTTTTTTTGTAAGTTTACATTTTTATCATTGTGATATTTATCTAAAAGTAAGGAAAAAGCAAACTGTATTGGTAAAGAGCGATATTAAAAATAAGATCCAGACCTTACCTGTATGTCAGCAAAACTAGGAGGTTTCTGATATTGATGAACTTTTAGTGTGAATTTCCTTACCACCCTCTTTTTCGATCCAAACTAGTTAAGCAGAAAAGTATTTGACATGTGAGGACTGAAATAGTGGTTTGGTTTGGTTTTGTTATTATTCTATAAGGATGGTGCTGTAATGAGACGCTACCTACAACTTCTATACATTAAGTTCCTATTTAAGCAAGTATGATCACTGTTAAAGCTAAGCTTTGGCTCCTTCGGAGTCGTCTGGGATGCAAGTTCTGTTGATGTTGGACTGTAGACCTTGCAGGAATACTGTCTGGCTGGAGCACGTTTGCTTTTTCTCGCTTCATTGTGGGTATGATATGAGCTGTTTGCTTATTGTGAAAACAAAAAAGCTGGCATACCCCTTGATTTGTGATTTTTGTCAGCAAAACAGCTCTGAGAAATGGGAAGAGAACATGTGTGTTAGGAATGCAAGGCTATGAAGGAGCAAAAATAAGGAGCATGAAATTGAAGTAATACATAGGATTTTAAGCTGTGGTTTGTTTCCACCCAAATGCTTCAGTTTTAAAGCACTTTGTTCTACCTTCTGGTAGTTGTATGGTATTGTATGGTTTATAGTTCTTGTGCTCTTTGTATTGAGTCCCTATCTGCATTACACAGCCTAAATCACATGTCATTTTGACCACTGTGGTACAAGGTAATTCCTCCTTAAAGCCAGAAATGAAGCCTGACTGTTTCACTGCTGGTTTTTGCTGGTTGGAAGCAGAAAGCATCACTGCAGGAGGGTGATGGACGGAGATCCACGTGCAGCAGCCCAGAGGAGTCAGCAGAGGGAGGTTGTGCCCGCTGAAAGAGGGGCCCATTGTTGTCACAGCCCCTCTGCAGCCTGGTCCTTTGCCTCTTTGAAGCCCCTTCTCCCCCCTCTCACCCTTGCCTCATTTCCATGATCCCATAAACGATGTCTCAAGGGTCTATTTCAAACTGATTGCAGGCGATTTGCACAGGATTTTGTGATGAATGCAGATGTTGGAAGCAGCTTGTCATCCAGTGCCATTGCAGACCTTCAGGAGGATGAGGATGGCGTTTACTTCAGCTCCTATGGGCATTATGGGATACACGAAGAGATGCTAAAGGTTAGAAAGTCATCTCAACTGCATCTTAGTAAGACTAAAGAGGAAAGATGGGATGAAGTGGGCTGTGTGCCCATAAATATACTGCAGAGCAGCTGCATTTTTAACCCTTGCTATTCATGATAGTTTTTTTCCTAGTAGCTGGGTTGTGAGAATTTTTCAGTTCTATTTCCTTTACGTGAATTCTGTTTACATGAAACATTAGGAACATAAAATCATTTACAGATATGCTTGAAGATAGAATATGTATAGCACAACCTTACCTTGCCAAAACCAGCTTTTTCTGGGATGCTTAAAATATAAAGGATAAAACATGGTACAGTCAGTGAATATTTTTCTGTAGTTTATATTTTCCTAACAATTGAAATTTGTTAGGAAAAAACATTTCCCAAATATTGGGGTTTCCTATTGCAGTACATAAACAGGAATTGTTGGTATTTGTACACATTTCAGTATATTGATAACATGACATTGAACAGCTGAAAAAACTGTATGCTCCTGTTATGTGATAAATATAGACAATTAATGCTTAAAACTCTTCAAAGGCAAGCCTGTGTATTCCCTTTTAACTTAAAAACCCAACAAAACAACCAAACACAAAGCCCAACAACTTATACTTGACGTGTAAATCAAAATCTCTTAATGCTTCCTTTCAGAAAAAGTATCATATTTGTGAAAATCATGAACAGTTTTATCATTTTAATGCAGAAATAATTAAATTCCTGCCTAATGGTAGACATAAAGTAGGGAGTTGTGAAGTGACTATGTCCATGCAAGTAGCGTATAAAATTTTCTGCTTTGTAAATAATTTAGTGGCAATATGCGTGAATCTTTTAAGAACAGCATGAGCATGAGGTTAATTTCTTGGGAGGACGGGGGGGGCAGGGAGGGTGTTCTACTGAATCACACACATTTCTGCAGAAGTTGATATATTCCCAAATGTATAATCTAGAGAAATATAATTTGTCTTAAATAAGAATTACAGAAGCTTGGTTTTGCAGTGGTATAAAGGTGTCATTTGAGATGTTATAGGCTATAGGATGAGGCAGCCTTTCCGTTTGCTAATAAATTTTATTCTGCATGTCTGCACAAGGAGATTGGGACAAAATTGTATTTTATTGGTTTTCAGGAATGTTTGTCTGAATGCTTTTAAGACTTTTGACTTTCCTAAACATATGGAAACAATTGCTTTTTATCATCGATGCATTGCATTTTTTCCTATGTGCTAGATACGGAATTTGATTTGTTTATTTGTTGACATTATATAAATACAGAGGCTTGCTATATTGAAATTATTAAGGAATCTTGCTGTAAGAATTTTAAGCCTGTTTCTGACACTGTTCAATTCTTCACCTTTTTTTTTTTCCCTTAGCCCTGGTAGTGATAGGATGAAATTTCAATTTGGGTGTTTTTTTTTCTGAAAGTACTTTGGAGAAACGGGAAGAGTAGTGTTACTTTACACTGGCCAAATGGCTAGTGTTTCCCTTGCTGTATTCTTTTGTTCAGTAATTTCTTGACTATCACCTTAATGATTTTCTTTAATGTGTTTTTAAAAACAAACTAAAAAAAGCATTACACTGAGTGAGAGAACAATGATGGTGAATAGAGACACCTGAATGACAGTGGCTTACTGGAGCAGCAGTGCTTAGAGTAGAGACAGCAGCTAGAATTGTATTGATTAAGTTGGGGCAGTGCTCAGGCAGTGTGAGTGGGCAGGGTGTAAGGCTGAAAGCTTTCCAGCTGACTGCGTTCTGGATTGATGCTGGATGTTCGGATTTTATTTTATTTTTCGTAGACTTTTTTTGGTTGCTTCAGTAAATCCCATTACATACTGCAGGAGAGGTGAACTGCTAAAAGTAGT
Source organism: Coracopsis vasa (assembly GCA_026283785.1). NCBI lineage: Eukaryota > Metazoa > Chordata > Aves > Psittaciformes > Psittacidae > Coracopsis > Coracopsis vasa. The sequence continues at coordinate 23,653 of JANHGB010057641.1, forward strand.
TGCTCCAAATACATCGTCATAGGAAACCAGTTTCAAGGATCACAGTTTTTTATTGACGTTAATTATGTATAATTTTCAAGTACCGTTTTCTGAAATAATCCTGAAGTGTTTCTTTGGGCTCTGTATGTATGTGAGATATTCCTCCCAAACAGAAGACTGGATTTTAGGCTTTTCAGGCCTTAGAATAATTTGGTTAGTTTCCAGATTTTTTATGAACATTTCCTTTGTTCTTAGTCTCTGTTTTGGATCTTATTTTTCTAATGAAATAGACTTTGTTCTTTACTAGAGGAAATTCCTTTAGTTTCTGTATTGCTTGTAAAAATTCTTACCTGCTATAGTAGAAAAAATATTAAGTATAAGCAGATGGATTTTACACTTCAGTATTATTTATAGATGTGTCTGTACTAGGTGAAAATAGCTTAAAATTTTTCTTAGCTGTAACAGTTGAACTGTAACAGCAATTCCAAGCCCTATAGTTGGCTGTCAATTTGTGTACCTGCTGATGCATATTAAATCAATGTTTTAATAGATTACCTTGCGTTGAGCTATGCTGCTAGCTTTCATATACCAAGGTACTGTAAATGTTTAGTTCTATGCTTCAAAACATTCCAGTTTCTTGGGTTGTATTACAGTTAAATTTATTTATTGTACTGGGCTTTCATAGAATGGACTGTACAGTTTCAATTACTGGCTTGGCATGAGGTTTGCTAATTTACAGTTTGTTCAGAAATAAAAAAGGTTAATCTGATCCATAACTTTTTTTTTTAAGGAATCTATGTGTTGTAGGATTGTCAGAAAATAAAATGAAACAAATCATTGTATGAGCTCATGACTCCAGTTTTTACCATTGTATAGAAGGTGGTTATGTAAAGTTGATGCAGTAATGCCACTCTATTACTGCTCTTCCTGGAAAGTGGTGGAGAGGTATTAATAACTTTGAAACAAAATCAAACACAGCAAGTTGGGAAACTGTAAACCAATTTCTTATTTTTCCCCCAGAGGCTCAGCTGGCTTATTTGCAAGGAAAATAAACTCTGGAAAAATATTGTATGGGAAGTGTGATTGCAGAGCCCTTATAAGTACAGTAGCCACAAAACAGCTTTAGGCCAAGTTGGAAAGCAAGTTTTTGAGCATTTTTGAAAAACATGCTGTGCCTAGGTAGAAAAAGTGAACCCTTTTTTATTCTTTAAATTATAGGATAAAGTGCGTACAGAAAGCTATCGTGACTTCATCTACCAGAACCCACATATCTTCAAGGACAAGGTAGGTGGAATAGCTCTGAGAATACAATAATTTCTGCTCTTTATTATTTTTTAAGTGGTAGAAATCCTTCAGTTTGGCTACTTCTTAGCTTTGGGAATGGAGTACCGCACTGACAAGATTTGATTTAATGTCCTCTGGCTTTATGAGGAGGTAGAGTGCTATTCAGCTGCTGGAGGGTGCAAACTGCTGATAACAGAAGTGCTGATCACTATTGTCATTGTGCTGTGTGCCATGTTGAGGTGTTCATTAATTATGTTGGTGGGGTTAAGCTGTGCCTTTCCTGTCCAATATATTAAGTGGGATCTACCTTAGAGGGCTTCTTTACTAGTAGTAAAGCACAAATTTGTGCCTGATACAGTACAAACACTTTAGAAGCACTGTGTAATTAGAACTCTGATGAGTTTGTTGCGATTTGAGTTACAGTGAGCAACCTTCTTTTCTGGATTAGCTTTCCTCTGCTTGGTGTTTACCATTCTTAAGCTGCATATGGATATTTCTTAATGTGAAACCAGGATGTCTAGGTTTATGGAAGGCAGTCATTGTTGATTTTTATTTTGGTGTTGATTGAGACTTTATTAGTAAGTCATAAGGCTTCAGAGTAGTTGTGGAAGTAATAAAAGTGCACCCATCTGATAATTCCTCAGGAATTATCTGGGAATAGTGCTAGATACGATTTTGTCCTACAAGGGAGGTATTTCAAGGTAGATAGTGCATACTCTTTGTATGGGATAGGTAGATAATGCATGCTCTTTGTGTTACCTCAGTTTTCTGTCTTCAATTCCAGCAGAAAAATATAAGGAAAATAGTTTTCTTCCTTTTTTGCTTCAATCTGTGTCACAAGCCTGTTTCTACTAAACATTTCTCTTTAGTTATAATGAGAGAACAAGCTAAAGTGTTGGAAAAACATTATGCTGTCAGCTGCATAAAAGATGCAGGTGACAGCACAGGTTGGCAGCACATCCGACAAAGCAGAAAGATCAATAAAAGAAAGAAAATTTTTGTGGGAGAAATTTAGTTTCACAGATGCCTCTAAAATTGGTAAATGCAGGCTCTTACAGTGTGGGGCTGATCTCAAGTTACATGGAATGTGTGGAAACCCATGGAAACTGATTTCTGAGCTTGGTGTTTTTGCAGCTATTTTGATCAACATCGCGTCAAATTCATGATGTATTAGTGTGTTGAGGCTGAATGAAAAAAAGGATTCTTAATTGCTTTGAGTTCCCAACAGCTTCCATCTAGGTGACCAGTGACCCACTTAATTCTTAAGATCGTCTAGTTCCAACTCCCTGCCATGGGCAGGGGTGCCTCATCCTAGACCATGTCACCTAAGGCTCTGTCCAACCTGACCTTGAACACTGCCAGGGATGGAGCATTTACCACTTCTCTGGGCAACCTGTGCAAGTGCTTCACCACCCTCACAGGGAAGAACTTCCTTATAGCTAACCTGAACTTCACCTGTTCAAGTTTAAACCCTTCACCACTTGTCCTATTGCTACAATCCGTGATGAAGAGTCCCTCTCCAGCATCCTTGTAGACCCCCTTCACATACTGGAAAGCTGTTATGTGATCTCTACACAGCTTCTCTTCTCCAGGCTGAGCAGCTCCAACTTTCTCAACCTGTCCAGGAGGTGCGCCAGCTGCCTGATCATCCTCATGGCCTCGTCTGGAGTTGCTCCAACTTGATATGCTGTAATGGAGAATATATGGGATTTTTTTTTCAGAGATCTAGCTTTGAAGTGACAGTTGTTACAGACTTCTGAAGAAACTGTTAAGATGGTTTGCTTAATTTATGTATTGTATTAATGAGTGAAGCTTCCAACTTGAGGAAATTGGCTCTCTTCCCTCTGACATCCCCATTTGATGTCAGTTAAAAAAAAAAAAAAATGAGGAAAACTCTGATACTGTATTTCCTAGAAGTTCCATATGGTATTTCTCCCTAGAAAACTATGGTTTTTTGTGTTTCTGAAAGGACACTTGTGTGGTGGGTTGGGAAGAGCTTATTCAAAGAGCTACATTGGTCATACTAGCTTTGGATGCAAATCTGCAGTATCCCAAAGAGGTGTAATTGCATAGTGACAGATGATAACAGAATATCTAGGGCTGCTTATTATGCGTACTTTATTCAGAACCAGCCAGTTTGTTCTCTCAGTTTTCAAAAGTAATTACCAAACCTTGAATAAATCCTGCTTGCTGTCTTTATTTTCTACCTGTCAGATGTACTTGAGATGAGAATAGGACTATTCAGGTTACCTAGCAGGAGTGGTTGAGATGGCCTTACTCAATAAAAGGAAATGTGATCCATTTTAGAGCAAGAGTATTTTTTGGTGGAAAAAGAATTGGTTAGAAAAGCACTACTGCTGTGCTTATTTTTTGTTATAGAAGTCTGGGCAGACATCAATGCCCTATTGATGGGGAAAGAACCAGTTTTTATACATTGTTGCTACTAAAAGTTCATTGCTGGAATTAATGTAATTGGTGAAAATACCTGACCTCCTGTTTTTCTGAATTTGAAATAACTTTTTTCTGTTACTAAAAGTAGAATATCAGTTTTGGTTAAACTGCAAGGAAGGGTGTAGTGCTGTAGTGAGTTACGGTATAGTCAAATGGCCAGTCCAGGCTGCTCCAGATCTCTGGTGGGAGGCCATATGTGATCACTGCAAGAATCTGTTAGCCATAGACCCTTGTCCTTAGGCTAATTGGTGATCATTCTGCTTGTCTTTCCGTTCCTCAGATGTGTTCCAGCTTGTGTATTTTCTCTCCTGTGCCTTTTTCTCCACTCCTGTCCCCTGCCTAAGGCCAGATGAGTTCCATCTGGGTTTTTAAGTGACCAGGGCAGCTGTCCAAAGTGGTGTCTGTTTTGGTTTTTTTCCAATTTGTGGTGATTGCTCTCTTCATGCAACTGTACATCAAGATCATTCTTTAACCTAGGTTTATATTTGGCTCTGATTTCCAGCTTTCATGGCTCAGCAATTTTTTTAACTGCCATGGGTAAAGTGTTAGAATAGATGATGCTAAGGGACGTGAGATTTCAGCAGCTGCTAAAACATGGATTTTTACCTTCTATTCCTGGCTACAGGAGACTTCAGCCTACAGATTTCTGTAGCCATTACATATGCATATGTAGCTTGTGAATGAATTGTAAAATTGACTCCTGTTGGAATGTAGCTGCAAAGTGAAACAAATAACTCTGTCCACAACTTTCATGGCCAGCCCCTACACAAGGTGCTATAAAAAAATCAAAATGCTTTTTTAGTCTGATTCCAAATTGTAAGTTGCTCTATCAAGGCAGGTGGTGGTCAACTCTTTGGTCATTGCATCCCAGGACACCACTAAAGAAGCTTACTTATACTGTGCTGCCAAGGATAAACAGCTATTTTTATTCATGTTGGCTTCAGAATCATTGTTCTGTGTCCAGCATCAGAACATAGAGACTTGTACACAAGGGAAGGTAAGCAGACCTGGTGTGCAGAGCCTTCAAGTACTTACTTAGAGATTATTTGTCAGGTGGAATTTAAAAGTGCACATGCACGTTTTTGTTGTGCCAAAGCAAGCAAATGCTCAATAGCTCATAAGCTAGAAAGTTTGCCAGAAGGGTGTATTACTGCATTGATATATTTTGTAAAATGGGGTTATAATTCTCAAGTGTGGGAGTGATTTGATGAGTTCTTTGGGAAAAAAGAATTAATGTAATAAGCTGTGAGGACAGCTTTTAAAGGATGCTGTGCTAAGGAGAGGCAGTGAAATAAGTTTTTGTTTCCAGTGAACTATTTTTATGACTAGTAATTCTGACTCGGTGTTGTCATTTTAGAAGTCTTCTAGTAAGTTTTGCTTAATCTCTTGTTTAGGTCTCTTGTGTGGGAAAAGTCTGTCTTCACAGTTCTGATTCTGTTAATGCTTAAATGCTATGCATAATATGAGTGACTACATTGTATTCAGGAAACTGATTTTCATATTTCAGAACATTTTGGGGTTTAGTGCTTAGAATTTTTTAACACATGAGTAATGTGTAACTATATTAAGTAGAAGTCCAGTAGTAAGAATGCTGATGATTGTTAGTACTTCACTGATTAAAATTGCTCAGGTTATAATTTCCTTGTTTTCCTGTCATGTGACTTTTCAGTTACTGCCCAAATAATTGCTTGTGATAGTTTCTCATGTGACTGAATGAACCTGCAACTGGAACTAGTCTGCTTCATTGTCTATCTGTAAAAGGTAGTGGAGGGTGTGGAGTTAGAACTGCAATTTCATTTGGATATCTCAGAATCATGGAATGGTTTGGGTTGGAATAGACCTTTAAAGATCATTTAGTTTGAATGTAATAAGACTTGATGTTACCTTTTGTTCCTTCTGTTAGAGTATGGTATCTCACTGATGTAGGAAAACGTAGGCAAATCAAGCAACTGAAATAAGATGTTTATTTTTACGTCTGTTTATTTGTTTCAGGTGGTCTTGGATGTTGGCTGTGGAACTGGAATACTCTCCATGTTTGTTGCCAAAGCAGGTGCAAAGAAAGTGATTGGAGTTGACCAATCTGAAATCATCTATCAGGCCATGGACATCATTAGGTAGGAAAAGTTCCAAGAAAAAGATGGTAAATAATGCTGTAGAAAGTTACTAAAACCAACGAAGGAAAAAAAACCCAACCAAATGCATACCCGTTTTAAGAGCATGCACACGTACACATGCACGTAGCCTGCAGAGTCACTGAGAAAAGTTTGTTTCCATCAAAGATGTTGAGTGCCGTGTAAACTGTTTTGGAGTAGTATAGGGTGGAAGGGGCCCTCAGAGAGTGTGTCTGGTCCATCCTTCTGTGTCACAGTGGGTCATAGGTGGTCCGGATTCAGCTTCAGAAGATAGCTGCCTCTTATGTCTAAACTTCTGTGGGAAGTGTCTCATTTGACTAGCTTCACTCTTTGTTTTAAATTAGTCATAACTTCTGTTGTTTCAGTCTGTCTGTTACCTGTCATCCAGCCCCTGTGATAAAAGAGATTTGCTCTGTCTTCTCTTCACCCTTCTCCTAAACAGAGGCAGACATCAGAATGCCAGCTGTTAACCATTCCTTCTTCAGGCTGAGCAAAGCTAGTTCTCTTAGCTTCTCCCTGTGTATCATGTGCTCCAGCATCCCATCATCCTGATGTCCTTCACTGGACTTGCTTTGATATGTCAATGTCTTTCTTGTAATTGGAAGCCCACAACTGGCCACTGTGCTTCCAGATGCAGTTTTGCAAGTGTCAAAATGAGGTGAGGTGAAAGCTCACTTTCCTTGACGTACTGCTGCCCTCTTGCATATCTGACAGTAGACTCCTTTTGCTACAAGAGTCTACTGCTGACTTATGTTCAGCTTATTTACCAGGCCCCTTATCAGAGCAGGAACAGTTAGCAGATCTGATCTCTGATCAGCAGGAACCCATCTGTACTGTTTCACGGGGTTATTCCCACTGAGGTGCAGGTCTGCACCTTTGCCTTTGGATCTCTGAGGTTCCTGTCAGCCCTTATCTACAGTCTGAGGTCCCTCTACATAGCAGCCCTACCCTCTAGCATATCTAGTGCTCTCCGCTAATTCAGCATTATCCACATACTTGCTGAGAGTGCATTCTGTCCCGTTATGTCACTGGTAAGAGTGTTAGTTGGTATCAGAAATAGCACTGAAGCCTGAGGGACACCTCTGGTACTTGGCTACCAGTTAAACTTTGGACTCCTTCTCTCACTTCTTGTAATACGTATGGTCTAGGCAGCTTTCTTCCCATCTGATGGTTTGTGTATTCACTCCGCATTTCACTAGTGTACCTTTAGAGGATGTTAAGGGTGACTGTGAGTATATGTAAAAATGGAGCAATGGCAACTGAAAACTTAGAAAGTATTTCCTAGCATGAGATAGGAGAAAGGTAAGTGTAAATGTGTACTGTTGATAGCTGAGGCATGTAGCGCTTTTTGTTGTGGTTGTTTTTTGTAAGAGCAACTGTGGAAAAGAAAGTCCAGGTCAATACTGAAGAATTTGGGAGTGACAGTTTTTATCCAAGCTGACGTTGTACAGAAATAACGTTGTCATGGTAGAAGTTTTGGGTTAGATACCACTTCACAGTAGAGATGCAACACTGCACACTTGGATACTGTAAACCTATACTATTAAGTAAATGCCTGTTTAAGAAAAGTACCATGTTAAGCATTAGGTGCAACTTAGACTCAAATGCTTTTGGCACAAGAACTTGTTCTTCTCTCAGGTATCCGTGACATCTCTAGAACAGTCACAAATGTGAAATAGTGTTTTATTTCTAATGTACTAGATGACAAATTTAGGATTGTTCATTCCTTCAAACAAGTGCACAGAAAGTCCTTTATGTGTTATTACTTAGGGGAAGATAGAAGTATCAGCCAACATGTATTACATTTGGTGAGGAGGTAGGCGGGCCTTTAAGAAAAGCAACAAATCAAAACTCTTAAACCATTAAGAGTGATGAATTGTCACTTGAAGTACACAGTGAACCATCAGTGTAAGGCACACCTTGATAGATGCCTTCTGCTTTAAAAGATTCAATTCACATTAAAGTCTTCTGTTCGTATCAAAATTATTTATATTTGTTTTGTTAAATCTCCTTTTCCTAAAGGAATAAAGCTGACAAACCTGTAACAGAGTAAGAAATATTTATTGGAATACTAAACAACTGTGTAGCTTAAAACTCTCTATTGCTGTGTGCTTCCACAGTGATTCCAGCGTGTGCCCAAAAGAGCTTTTGTGCCTCCCAGAATTCAGAATCATTTCTAGCATGTTCATGACTAGAAACAGAGCAACCCATGTGTATAAGTGAACTGGAGTAAGTGCCCGAGTGGCATGATTATTTCCCAAGGTTACACAATAAACTTACCTGTAACTAAATGCTTGCCTTTTTCTTACTGTGAACAGTTGCCCATAAAATTTCCAGCACACTGAATGAGTTGATTTTTGTCATTCATCATTGTTATGCTGGAGTAGAAAGTTGAATTTTACTTCCTAAATAGCATCTGATCAGTTTTTCCTGCAGTGTGTAAACTACATAGGTTTGTTCAGGGCTTTTTAATACCTTTTTTTAATACTTTTTAATACAATTGAAAACAAGTATGTAATGAATTTGTTTCCTCTTTTGTTTTAAATTATGTCCTTGTGTGTGGTCATCTAGGAAGTTATCCTGGAATCTATTTTGTCCTTCTTGAAATATGGTTGTGGGTGATAGCTCTTTAGTATTTTATTTCTCACTTTGAACTTCAGGGTTTACTTCTGTTTACTGCATTAAATATGATATTAGTGATAAAATGCTACTCTTCTATCAGAAAACTGTCTCATGTAGAGTGGTTAATTGATCTTTCCAACAGCCCACATGTTCAAGTAGCCCTTTGACCCTTTCCTTTGCCTCCCTTCATTCTGGTTGTTTTCCCATTGTCTTCTAGGTTGAATTTTTAATGTGATTACCAGTCTGCACATTCAACATTCTGTTGAAAGCCAGACAGAATGTGAGAGTAAGATATCAGGATAGGGAGGGAAGGGGCAGAGATAAGAACTGCCATAGAAAAATAAATTTATTGGGTGGAAATACATTTCTGCCATCACTAATAATAGCTATTGTGATAATGGTATGTGCAAGACAGACTAATATGGTTTGCCAGGAAAAAAATACTATTTTTCAAGTGTTTACATATTTAGTAATTTCACTGTCATGCAGTTTTTGTTTAAAAAGGTGTAGTCATATCACGGTACCTTCCTCTTTACACAGAATGGTGGTACCCTTGCTTGCATATGAGGTGTAATACCTGATGACTGCAGTTACTAAACATTGCAGATGATTTTAGCCACAATCACAGTGGAAAGGATGCCTTTATTGTGGAAAAGCTGTAATACTGATCTAGAGGGAATGTTTGTTCGCAGTGACTTTGCAGCTAGTTTTAAATAAAAAACCCAAGTTGTGCAAAACAGCTTTGTAAGGAAGTTAATTTCCATTGCTATCCTAGTGTGATGAGTAATCTCTAATTACTATAGACAACAGGGGTCAAAGAAGGAGAACTGGGAACAAGGGACTCTGAACAGAAGTGTAATTTTAAGTTGTCTTTTTCTCTGTTTTCCTGGTTTCTGAAGCTTACACGTTTCCACGCACAACATGTTGGAGGTATACAGGTCTACTGTCTGCCACCTCTGCCTGGCACTAAATCTGCTGCAGTTTTTTGGCTACTCGGAATCATTCCCTCCAAAATATAACTGAGAAGAGTTAAAAAAGTTATTGGGGGGAGAAAGGCAAAATATAGACATCATTCTATCTCTCTTGACAGGATGAATTGGAAATGGAAACTAATTTGTTGATGTTGTGACTTGCAGATTAAATAAACTTGAAAATATCATTACACTAGTCAAAGGAAGAGTCGAAGAAGTAGATCTGCCTTTGGAAAAAGTGGATGTGATAATATCTGAATGGATGGTAAGGTGCATGAATATTCCTTTCAGGACATAATTATTTTCAGGAAAACTTGTAATTTTCTTTTTTTTTCTTCATGTAAAAATGATTCTTTAAGCGGTGCGATTTTTTTAGCCAAAAATATATCATGCTTGCAACAGTATCCTTGACAGTGTGAGAAGGGATAATGGTATGGATTGTGTGGTACCGGGGTACAGTTCTTGATCTCTTTTGTTCATGCTCTTTCAAGTCAAGGTTCTCTAAGTACAGTTGAGCTCTTTTGGGTGCAGCAGTAAGTTTCTGTTAAGTAGTAGTTGATATGCCTATCTACACAGTACTGTATGCCTCAGTAATACTATTGTAGCTGCTCAGGTGAAAGTAATGGAGAAATATTGCAGTAATCATCTAGCTTGATCATTCTGATGAGTAAAATACCTTTAGTCTGCAAAGACAGCTAAAGACTATCATGACTGTGTGGATAACAGGATAAAGAGATGAGGAGCATACACACTGGGAAATGTGCAAATACATCTAGAGCTTGAAAACAGCATTACTATTCAGTGCAGTTTTTTAGTATTGGAATGGAGTACCTGATTTTAAAAGCACATAATGAAGATGATAGCCAACAGGAAATGCAGTGTGTAAGTGAGCCATTTCCTGGAATCCATTGGATTTCAGCTGTTTGCCTGTTAGTTTTCTTTCATATTCTGAATAGCTGAGGGAACCGGGGGAGGTTAGTCTGGAGATGAGAAGGCTCAGGGAGGACCTTATCGCTCTCTACAACTACCTGAAAGGAAGATGGAGCCAAGAGGTGGCTGGTCTCTTCTTCCAAGTAACAAGTAGCAAGACAAGAGGAAACTACCTCAAACTGCACCAGGGGAGGTTTAGACTGGATATTAGGAACGATTTCTTCACCGAGAGAATGTTCAGGCATTGGAACTGGCTGCCTAGTGTAGTGATGAAGTCACTGTCCCTGGAGGTGTTCACAAATCATGACATGGTTTAGTGGTGACATGGTTTAGTGGTGGACTTGGCAGTGCTGAGGTAAGGGTTGGACTTGATGATCTTAAAGGTCTTTTCCAACCGAGCTGATTCTATGATTCTGTGACTGTTAGACAGTTGTGCTTGCTACCTGCCATTGATGATAAGGAAAAAATCTGTGTGACAAGACCCAGTGCCAGGCTGAACTTTGTAGTGACTGATCAAGCCTGTTCCCTATCAAAAATACAGTAGGATACACCCCTTGTGATGTTTTTTGAGGACTTCTGATATTCCTCCTGATAGTCTCCTCATGTTACAGGCCTTCAAAAAGCATTTCAAAATACGTTTTTTTTTCATGCTACTTCCCACTGTTTAGACTTAATGAAGAATTCTTTTGTCCTTCAAATTGAAGATCAGTGATGGAAACTTGCATCCTAAATCACTTGGGGTTTTGTAGTTGTTTTACAAACTGTGTCTCTTCTACTATATACAGCAGCCTTTTGGAGAGTGGTCACATGTCCACTATGGATCGCAGAATAATAGAACTCTTTGGGTTGGAAGGGACCTTAAAGATCGTCTAGTTCCAGGTTACATATCTATCTAAATAGTTTCCAGGTAGAGGTGGAAATAAATTGATTGTTTGTTTTTTTTTCTGTGGGTTTTTTATATTACGTATTTCAGTGAGGTGGAAAGCTGCAAAAGTTTTTTCTCCACTACTATAATGAACCTTATTTGAAACATGAGCTTCATTTAGTGTTCAGGTCACTAGTTTCAAGGAAGGCTTAAGCCGTTGGCTTGAACTGTGGGTTTAAAAATAGTTTGTTATCGTTGGTGATTTTTGACAGGATAGTGACCTCACTAGAAATGTAATTATAGTTCTTTCAGGGCAACTTCTAATCAGTTGTGCACCAAGAATAACATTCCCAAAAATGTTATTTTCTCATTCTGCAGCCCAAGATTTGCTTTTAAAAGCAGCTTGGGTGCTGAAGAGCTTAAGTCGTGTTTTAAGTCAGTGCCTCTAAGGTGAAGTGAAGGATTTCAAAAGCAGCTCTTGTTAGAAATGAAGTATTGAGTGTTCCATGTTTGCCATTTGTGTGCTAATTTACCTTGTAATGTCATAATTATACAGGCATGTGCATTTCACTTAATTAGGTATTCTAAATATTTAGGAATGTTAGCATTTTTATAGGTTGCTGCAATACAGAGATAAAAAGGACAATGCTGTGGAAGCAAGATTGATAGCCTGACAGTGTACACACTGTTCCAGCGCTGTCCAGAAAGAACATTATATTGCCTAGATGCAAATGAAGATTTCTCTTTGTCTGGCTTTCTTGTGTGAATTTGCTTCTTCTTTCCCTTCCCTACATGATACTGACCAGTGTGGAATGTTTTGTTAATATCTGAATCTAAGTGCTTGAAAATGTTGCAAATGTGAAGCGCGAGAACAAAAAAGAGTATGTCAGATTTTATCTCTTTATTTAAAAAATCTGCATGGATTAGTAGGAAAATTCTAATGGGAACAGTGTTCTTTCTTTGTAACAAAAATATGAGAAGTTGCTGTTCAGAAAACAAACTGCATTCAGATTAGTAAACATCAAAGCCTTTTGTGGAGCCACAGCTTTGTTTTGCTTGGTACAGAGCAAAAGTGCACTATAGGCTGCCTTTTTTCTTTTTTTTTTTTTTTTTTTTACCTTTAGGGCTGTGTCTGAAGCATCAGAAAATTAAAAGCAAGTGTGAATGAACAGAGAGCATAAATACTGCATCCCCCACAAATATTTCTAGAACAGGCCTTTTGAGGAAGATGGCACATAGAACAGAGTATTGTGAAAGGTACAGCGTTGCATTAAGAACCTCTCCAGTGTAATGGTTTCTGATACATTCTCTTAATAGTGTGATCTGTGACTTGCGCAGACTGCTTTGTTGTGCCTACTTCTTTCAGTTTTTTTAAATTTGTTCCCTCTAATTGTGCAAATGGGGAAAGCATCTTAAATATTACACAGCAGATAGGGCAGTATGAGTTTGTTTGTATATATGGAGTCAAATTATATTTCGCATGCGTACTTGTCACCTTCCAAAATAATATATTTTCATTTTAAATTCATCTGGATATGGATTTGTCATGTTCCAGGTATAGTGGCTGAATGATGAGCAGCTCTCCCTTCGGTGACTTTATTAAAGCCTATGAGAGAAACTAGCAGTAATCTTTTAATATAAAGACATAAATGCGTTGTTTGAAACAACTGAAGTATGTGTGTTTGACACTGTTAAAATCGGAGGATAAGCAGGAGATCTGTGTGATTGTGTATGGGTAAAACCAGTATATGAATGTCATGGTTTAAGCTGTTGAGAAAGACAGTGGAAGGTGTGATGAGCTGTTCTTTTGACAATCAAAAGGTAGATTGCTGAAATTTGAGGGCGTTTTGGACTACTGAAGACCCAGGTAAAGCTACCTGTTTAGACTTTTTCTCCTCAAAGACAGCTGTGCATTCGTTACAGCAAGACGTTGGTGAAGTGCACAGCCTGGCACAAGAACTTCCTGTGTGCTGTGAACCAGCAGCACACAGCAGAGCAGGTGGATCAAAGAGCAGCTTCACCCAGTGAATCACATTGACTTCAGAAAGAACACAATGGCCAAGTAATAGCCTGTTCTCCTAACCAAACTGATTCTGTAAGTAGCATGTCTTCCAGTTCTTTTAGAAAGGTTGTTTGAATGCAAGACTGGGTGAATTTCAGGTAAGATTTCACTGCTGGCCTTGTTTGGTCGAGGTTTCCCTCTCCAAGGTCATTTGATACTCTATAGCAGGGCTGTAAGCTTCTGATGCACCATCCTGGTTGGTTTCCTGTAACTCTGATGTGTGAAACTTTTGAAAGCCTTAGTTTGTGGAACTACAAATTATTGTTAGTGGTTACAGGTACCAGCCCCTAACGTTTTTCTGCTTGTCTGCTTGTAGAGCATCTACAAGCAAATATCTTATTTTCTCAGTCAAACTGCAGACTTAACATGAATGATGTTTCTAAGCAAAGTTACAGTTATTTGTGTACACTGCCTCATGGCAATCTTAGCTGCAAATCATTTCTGCACCCACATGAGTGATTTCTTTGCACCTTGGTGTAAGGAATAAAATCCCTTGTCAAGTGACTTGACCTGAAAACAGTTTGCAAATTCTCAGATTTCATAAGGGGTTTAGTATTTTGACTTGGATGTGCTGCTGTTTTTACGGGTGGTGGGAAAGTCCTGAGGAGATGCATACACCATAGACTTGTTCTCAGTTAGGATCACATTTACACATTCTCCCTAGAAACAATAAATTTTAAGAAACAATAATGTTTTACTATATTTAGAGTAATTTTGCATACAGCATGTAAGTTTGAAATGAGAGCTGCTGTGCAAAGTGCTGAGGCTAGTTTTTGATCAAATTGAATACTGGGCAGGAAAAGATTTGCTATAAACATGCCAAGGTGGCTGTGTTACTGCACATGGATTTTGGTAATGTAATTGTAAACTTCATGGACTGCTTATTGAAAGGGTGACTGCAGAAAAAACCAAAGTGGATGTAATGCTTTTCTGGAATGTTCTTACCCAGCTGCATCTGTGTTGCAGGTTTTTTTTCTCTGTATGCTTTCACTTCCTTTCTCCAGCTACAACTGCAAAGCTGGAGGTTGAGTTTAATTCACTTGAAAATTATCTCCATTTCTTGCTTCTAAGGAGGATTACTTTGAGAAACAATTATTTGAGATAGTTGTCTCAAATATGTTTTTTGAGTACTGTGCATAGTCATAAATTGCTGTTTCATGCAGTGCTTTATGATACTGAATATGCAGTAAAGTTTTACACAAGGAAAAGAGGTGGACTCCAAATTAAAATAAACCAATGTTAGAATCCAGTACTCTTGTCTCCTAAGCATATCATTGCTCAGGCAGCTGATTTATTTCTTTTTCCTTCCCTTTTTTTTTTTGTTAGATAATTCTGAAGTTATACCAGGATGGGCTTTGAATGGGAGTTATTCAGGATCTAGAGAAAAGGACTAGGAAGTGAGCATGTCTGAAACACTGCAACTTTTCTCTTCTTCCTCCTTTTCCCTATTTCTGTGACAGATATACGCTGCTGGCTTTCTTTGAACACTTACTAATCTTTCTGTAGTCCTAATATTCTCTATTGTTTCTATTAGTATTTGAAGGTGTATTAATATGTGTTCTATAACACAGCAATAATTTACAATTTTATGTGTAAAAATGGAGCTTTGCTTTTTTGTTTTCAGCAATGCTCTGTAAAAAGCATACCACATAGCTGAATGCTTTAATTTCTTTACTTCAGAATGGGTTTTATCAAGGAATTGTTTCCTTGCATGAATTATTTTTTTCCCAACACCAATAATGGGTATCACTTTTCTCTTCTTCAGATCTTCCCATTTGGTGTTCTCACTCATAGTTAAGAGCGCAACAGGGTGTGCATAATAATAAAGTCAAGCTGTGGTTTTGAAATGCATGGGCTTGCTCTGTCTGTAATGAATTATTTTCATTTATTTCTTTTTTAATTAAATCATACATGAGAGATCAGCATGAAGGCTGGCTTGTCATGAGGGAAATGGTGCTGCACCACAGCATGCAGAAGTTTACATGTAGGTGCCACTTCTCATTTAAATGTGCGACAGGTTTTGGGGGGGTGATTTTGTCAAATAAAAAGTAATTTTTTACAGAACTGAGTTTGCAGCATCAGTTTTGTGCATCTGTTAGTAGAGTTTTATGTTTTAAATCAGAATGCATTGTCCAATCTGTTTTACAATACCCTCTGTAACGTGTTTTACTCTGTATTCCGATGAAAACTTTGCAGTTAGGAACTTTGATTTAAGAAAATCATGCACTTTTATGTATTAATGTATTTTTTTTGTATTGATAGGGACTGAAAACAAAATAAATCCATTCTCTGGACCAGAGATTTGATAGCTGCCTTTTATATCTTTAAATATTCAAGTGCTTGGCCTTACTGAATCTGGTGTACCAGACCAGGTTCAGTTATGTTACAGCAAATCATAAAAGGTATCTTTAATAAAAGGCAGGGGGAAGCTCAATGCTTATTCAAGTAAATACTACTTCTTAATTCTATCTTTACAAGTGTCCTGGTTTCAGCAGTAGCAGTCATTTTTTCTCTTTCTTAGTAGCTGGTGCAGTGCTGTGTTTTTGACTTTCGG
>JANHGB010057642.1:0-20231 GCA_026283785.1 Coracopsis vasa
CCGATCTGCTCGCACGCCGCTATGAAGCGGTGCCGCTCGGACGAGCTGCGGCAGCCCGAGGAGGACCCCGCAGCCGCGGGGGACCCGCCCGGCCCTGCTGCCATGGAGGCCAAGCCCGGGGAAGCGGCGGCGGCCCCCGAGGCGGGCGCTGCCCCCCCGCCGCGCACCAAGCCCCCCGACCTGAAGGTGAGCACCGGGCACCTGTGGGCTGGCAGCGGGGCGAGTACCCCGCGGGATCACCGGAGGGGGGAGGACTCCGTGGGGTCAGCAGTCGGGCAAGCACCCCATGGCGTCACCAGTGGGGTTCCCGGTGGGATGGGTGTCTTGGTGGGGTGCCAGCATCCCCAAACCCTGGTCCATGCTCTGCTACAGGTGTGACCTTGGAGGATGTGGGATGGGGATGCTCCGGGGATAGGGATGCTCCCAGGATGGGGATGGTCCTAGATTGAGAATGGTCCCAGGATGAGGATGCCCCTGGGATGAGGATGCTCCCAGGATGGAGATGGTCCCAGGATGAGGATGCTCTTGGGATGGGGATGGTCCTAGAATGAGGATGGTCCCAGGATGAGGATGCTCCTGAGATGGGGATGCTTCTGGTATGAAGTGGTCCCACCTTGGGATGCTCTCAAACGGGGGATGCTCCCAGGGGTGGGAATGCTCCTGGGGTGTGCAGAGCCCCGTGGATAACAGCCAGAGTCACCCCAGTGCTGAGTACAGGGAAGATGCTCGGGAGCGATGGGATTAGTGCTGCGGCAGCCGGTAAGTGACAGTGTGTAAATGGCCCCGAGGCTGCTCCTCCCGGTGCCTTCGGGCTGTGTCCGGTTCATGAGGAAAACAAGTTACGCCGCGGCACTGCAGCGCTGCGGGAGGCAAGGGACTGGGTCCCAGCGACAGGGATGCAGGGGGGCAGGACAGGGCCATCCCATGGGAAATCGGGCAGAAATATGCCATGGGTTGGGAAGCAGGGCAGCTCTGACCCCCGGCTGTTCAACAGGGTCCCACTGATGTGGATGTGGTGGGGTTTGATGTTGCAGAGATGAATTCCCTGCTTGTAACTTTGGTGTTTCCAGGGGCTGCTCCTGGCAGCGCTGTCAAAGACGGTGTGGTGGTCGCACCATGGTAGTAATGGAGGTGCTGGGTTTCAAAGAGACCTGGACAAAACTTAGCCTGGCATCCCAGATGGAGACCCTTGTTGTGGGGCACCCCAGCCTGCTGCTTGGCCTAGAAGGTCTCACCGGCATGGTGAAGGTCAGGGAAGCAGAGGCAGCACTGCCAGGCTGCTGCCGTGCCTGCCTGCATCCCTTCCAGCAAGGCAGCCAGGAAGGAAAAGCCATGTTCCCGTAGGAGAACTCGGCTGCTTTAAGCACAAGAAGCCCCATGGTTGGTTGCAGGACACGTGGTACCTTCCCCTCGATGTCCAAGCAGCAGCTCCTGCTCCTGAGGCTGTTTTGGCTTTGCTGACGTGATGTACAGCTGCTGCTGCCCTAAAAACAGCCGGAGGGGAGAGCCTGGTGCCAGGGAAAGGCACATCCATGGGGATATGCTGCTCAGGGCTTGGTGGGGTGGCATACCCTTACCTCAAGGAGGCTCAGCTTGGCTTGACTGGGGTGGTGCTTCTCATCTGCATCACCCCCCAGCCTCTCTCCATCCCATCTGGGCCCTTTTCACCTGCACAGTGAATCAGAACGGGGTGGGAGCATGGGGCAAAAGGATCTGCAGCTTCCAAAGGGGATGGCCATGGAGCCAAGCATTCCTTGGTTGCGCATCCAGCTCGGAGCTGGTGCTCGGCCTGGTCTGCAGCCTGGTCCAGCTCGCAGCAAGAGCAGTGGCCAAACGCCCATTGATTTTATTGATGCCCTAATGCAGGTTTGCTTTGTGCTGTTCACCTTTAACGCATTTGTAGCTCAGCAATTAATTGCCCTCATGGATGGAAGCCTCAGAGTTGCTGTGCCAGGCAGGACACATGAAGAATTGCATCCTGGTGCTGCCCACAGGTGCCGCAGCGGAGCCGGGCGCGCTGCCTGGCCCTGCCACAGCCACCACGGAGTCAGCCTCTACCTCCTGTTGCTACCATTGGTGGCATCGTTAACAGAACCTTAAGGTTTTCCTGCCCCAAACCCCCTCTGGACCTGCCCCAGCATTCACCACTGTGGGGTGGGTTCAGGCAAGTGGGGCCCTTTGCTGGTGCCTGATGTCACACACCAAGATCCATCCCCCTGTGGATGGGGAGCAAACACCAGATGTAAGCTGTTGTTTGCTGCCAGCTGAAGATGGATTTGAGCTGGCAACCTGGAGACAGCAGCCTGCCTTGCGCTGTCTCCATCCCCTGACCCCAGCACATCCACAGCAGCTCCTGTTCCTCAGCCCTGGCTCCAGCTCCTTTGCCAAGAGCGAGGGTTCCATTAGGGAGGAGAGGAAGGAGCTCTGGCATGGAGCAGAGCGGATGCATGACACAGTCCTGCTCACAAACACTTTAGGTGGCGGGGATTTCTGTGCTCTGCAGCACAGTGACTGGAGCCATACAAAGCACTGCAGAAGGAGAAATCCAGCCTCTCGCAGCTGATGGGGTCTCCAGGGTGTCCCTCCACCATGGTGTTCACCTCTTGGCCCCACTCCCACTTTCAGGCACTTCTGGATGTTTGCCCTGGCTCTCTTTCTGTTTTCCCAAAGGAGACGAGGGTTGAAAGTTGAAGCCTGGCATCGTTTCCATCTCCAGTTTCACTCCCTTGGTCTTCATGGCTCCCACCTTTTCCTCCTTTGAACCTGAAAGCCAAGAACAGCTGGAGTCCAGAGGCACTGGCCTAAAGCTCTTCCTTTTTCCCAGGGCCTGATCCAAACCCTACATCCATGGACATAAAGCTTCCCCTGGGCTTCCTGGAGCTGGGGAAGCTCTCCTGGGGAGGAGGGGGATGAAAGACACGGGGAGGTCCCACCATGGGATGTTCAGTGCCCAGCACATATGGGGTTGGGATGGGGTGAAGCACTGACCTCCCATTGCCTCATAGTAGCTCAAACCCAGCTGGTTTAATCCTTTCACTACGAGGGGATGGGTCTGGGGTTGGGGACCCCCTGATGTGGTTCACAGACCCCCCCATGGTGGTGCCTGTGCAGGCTGCAGGGAGGATGTGAGGACTCCTCCTCTCCATAAAGGTCGCCAGCCGCTGTTCTAAGCCCTCAGGTACATTTCTAGTTAATCCCGCGCACATCCAGGCATATTTTGGTGTGGAAAGGACACGGCCAAGGTGAGCCGGCTCCCTGCGGTGAGCGGGATGGAGCTGCTGTTGTCAAGCAGCTCGAGCAGGAGCAGTGCAGTCCCTGGAGCAGACGCATCCATCATCTCCCGGGGCATCACTCATCCAAAGCACTCGGGCTGCTGGCAGGGACCCCAGCAGGTTCCCACTCTCACAGTGTGGAGCTGCACACCAGAATCCCCTGGATCCCGTCCTCCTGTTGGGGGGCATCCAGAGGGACATCAGGTCCCCCCTGGGGTTGTGCCAGGCGCAGCAGAGGGCAAGAGATGAGGCCGGGATGCGCTGCTCTCCCGGGGGCTGTGTGATGTGTCCCTGCAGGCACACACTCATATTGGAGTGGGATGCTCCATGCCCACCTGCCCACAGTGCCATCCCCCAGGGTCCCCATCCTTGCTTCCCACTGCCTTTCAGCACGCAGCATCCCAGCAATCAATTCGGGAGATGCAGAGGTGACAGCGTGGGAGAAGCAGTCGTGGGCTGCCGCTCGCTGTTATTCCCCCCAGGAGCACATCTGGCTCCTCTGGAAGCTGGTAGCAAAGATCTCACCCTGGGAATGCCACCCGAGGGGGGGAGCTCGCGGGGGTCTGCAGCACCCCCATGGCCAGAGCCACATCTGGGCAGTTGTCGCTGGCCCTGCAGATGTTGTTCTGGAGTGGCTGGGAAGCTGCGTGGCACTACAGCGTTTGGGGAGAGCGTTCCACAACGTGACTAATGTTTGTCACATGGTTGTTCTCTCATCCTGGCCCCGGGAGGAGAAGCGTGCGTGGGGGAGTGCTCGGTTTTCCATTTTAGAGCATCCATACGTTTTCCTTGGCGCTTGTGGTAGCGGGAGGAGCGGGATGCGCTGTGAGGGGCTGCGGGACACCCACAGGGACACCCCTGTCCCTGCCCAGGACCCGCAGGAGGATCGGCTGGAGCAAGCGCAGGAGGACTTGGGATACGATAGGATAGGATAGGATAGGATAGGATAGGATAGGATAGGATAGGATAGGATAGGATAGGATAGGATAGGATAGGATGGGCTAGGATGCCTGGTGTTACCGCATCGCAGGTGCAGAATCTCTTCTTGGGTTTGTTAAATTTCATCCCAATGTTCCAATTAGTCTAAATCCCTCTGCAAGGCCTCTGGTCTCCCAAGAGAATCAACAGCATCCCCAGTTTGGTATCGTTAGCAAACTTGTTAATGGTGAATTCAACTCCTGTCTCTAAAGCATTAATAAATGTATTGAACAGAACCATCCCCAGGATTGAGCCCTAAGGAGCACTGTGGGTGATCTGTCAGTCATTGCCCTCAAGTAGCTCAGTCTGGAAACACAAGTATTAGCATATTGATTATTTTCAGACTAAGAGTTGTTTCTTAAGGAGGGTCTTTTCCCCCTATTAGCCTTTTTGTCAAGGACTTTATAAGGCTGTTGCCTGTAGGTATTGATTTCTTGGTCAGTTACTTACCCCAGACCTAGTACAGGGTTTTTTAAGATTTCTTTTTTTTTTTTTTACCTGATGGAATTTGAAAGAGTTGAACCCCTTCTCTCTAGCTTACACATTATACATGTCAGTGCTCTCTTAGTGCCTCACTTCTATTGATGTTTATAGTATCACTTACTTTTGCACTGAGTTGGCTTTAAATTCAGCCGTTCCTCTTATCTTTTCTAAGCTTGGAAGTAGTTAGTATCTTCAAGGACCTTATCTTCATTCGTTTTGCTCTTACTCTCTCCTGTTCAGGTCGATTACTTTTTCTTTCTTTTTTCCTTTTTCTCTCTTTATTTCTTTTTTTTAAACTCTGTGTCCTCTAGAGACCAGGAGAGCCATCCCACACTGAAGTATTGAACTTTGCTTCTTCTAAATTGAGTGAATTTTATCTGTAAGCTTCAAGGATTTCTTTTTATTTGAAACAGATCGTATAGATATAGGCTCCATCAGAGGTCCATTCCATGTAGTTTGCATCTGTCTAAGAAGCATGGGGAGATAAAGGGAGCAATAACCACCTTTGTACTGAACCACCAAGCAGCAGGTGAACAATGTCAGACAGGAATATGTCACTCAGCAGTGATTCTTGCCTGCTTCTCTCACCCTCATCCATTAGCATTCAAAATCTTTTCATTATCTCTCATTATGCTACTATCATGTTCCTAGTAGCCAGCCAATAGGAAACATCAATGTAAGAAGTCCTACTCAACTGTCTTCTCACAGCAATCACAGACAGATTACAGGACCAGGTGTTCCAGCACCAGTGCTTTTACCCAGGCAGGCTACTATGGGCCTTAGGAGAGAAAAAGCATGCCAAGAATGGGGGCAGAGGTGTACTGAGAAGATGCCAGCAATTACCTGTGAGTTGTGTTGTGTTTATGTGTTTCATATAGGCTCATACTGAACAATCTCATACTGACTCTATAGAAAAGACTTTTAGGAATCCATTCTCTACAATTCTTGGGGTAGAGATGCCTAGAGACTAGGAAAGCATTGGAAAAAAGCTTTGTTATAATGTACGTACTGAAATAACAAAACTGAAGGCATTAAAATTAAGATTTTGGATATGGAATTGAAGTTTGACATGGTGCTGTATCTTTCTGCCTAGAGATTGTCATCAGATGTGCTGGTCCATTTTTCCTCCTCTGGTCTGTGTGACCACACATGCTCCTCAGGGTGCACTGTTTCTATGCTTCAGTCAGCGCTTGAAGGTGTGTTTGAAATAATACAGGAGTTGCTGTGGCAGATTAGCGCTAGTCCTTCAGTGGGTAATCTGTTCGCCTTTAATGCCTTTTTTTTTCTTTACTACTGTAATTTCTCAGCACAGAACTTCTTTTCCATTTTTCCCATCTCCATCCCAGGACCAGGTTGATTTCTGGGATAGTCCAGTAACTTAATCTCATTCCACTGTCAGAAATGAATGAATCTGTGGTTTTGCAATTCCAGAAATATATAGCAGCAAAGTACTAAGAAGCAAATATAGTAAAGATGCATTTGATTTGTCTTCGATCAAAAGAAGTACATAAACTTAAACAATATGGGGTATATATTTCCTTGTTGCACTTTCTTGCAACAGATTCTGGGGCTTCCTTAAAGTTAATATTCTCTGAAACCTATCTAGCCTACTGCAGGTCTTAACTAGATAGAGTATGACTAAATTCGAATGAGCATATAAGCAAAATGAAACACCAAAATAATCATAATCCATGACCCAGAAGTGATATAAGCAGGACATAAAAAGCATAGCACCCAAATCAATTAGTGCTGTTTCTAAACAGAAATAATAAATTCAGGCACAACAATGTACAGAGTTTTGTCTAAATTGGGGTCTCTAGAAGAATGTATATACAGCTGCATACCCTTAAGAAATATCTCTTGAAGTCTTTGATGTAAGAGACACTATGAAAACCTGCTCTCCCCATACCCATATTGAATAAAAGAGGTTAGTGACTGAAAGAAAATGTTAACTAACACATTTTTTTGAGTAGAGAGATGCAACTCTCAGTATTGGTGACTAAAATTATTATTTCTTCCATAACTGTTTTGATGACTTTCACCTTATCATTCTGTTACTTGTGGATCTCGGTAGAGATGTTAATGTAACCAGGTTCAGATAATTCATCTGTCTTCATTCTAAGCCAGATACGCTGAAGTTTGTTTCAGTTTGGACAAAAGTATGTGATTGTCTGTAAAATTCTTACCTATCCCAAGCTCAAATATTCTTACTTTTAATGAAATTATTAGCTCAGGTTGAGCTCAGTTGAGCTCAGCAGTACTGACTTTACCCAAGATAGGGCAACATAACACAAGAGCGTTATTAAACACAGGTGCTGAATACCTCAAAAGCCAAGATACTTATTTTTTAGCTGTTAGATGACTTTTATTACTTTGAGGTAAAGGTCTAAAATGGGTCAGGTGAACTGTCTCCAGAAAGTGCCTATTCTTATTAACTGATGAAAAGTAAGGTAAATCTCAAGTAAGGTAAAACTAATTCACAGAGTAAAAAGTATTACCTGTATTACCCACTTTCTGTGAAATTTACATTTTATATAAATGATAGCATTTTTGAACATCTAAAATAATTTTTATTATTATTTGCTGCAGCAATACGTCAGAAAAATAATGCTAACCAAATACACATCTATTCCATCCCTGTCACACGTGTGTGTACATATTTTAGGTTTTCAAACCAATAAAGAGAAATGTGGCAGTAATTTTTCAACTTTTATCTTTTGATAATGAATCTAAATAAAAATGAGGCTTTGCAGAAAGCTGTGCTGCATTTGGTTAGCTTGCAGTACAAGAGCTTTATAAGATGTACCATAATTCATTTATATTTAATTATTTTCCCAATTGCAATTAAGAAATACATCTCTGCCCATAATGACTGATGATCCCCTAAAGGAATGATCTAAACTATGGCTCTTCTCAAAAACAGGAATCCACTTTGCAGTTGTAACAATAAATAAAACATGGCTCTGGCACTGATTTGATACTAGTTTTCAGCAATTACTTGTTATGATTTAGGTCATCTTTTCAGATATTTTTTTATATACAGAGTGGACAATAGCTTAAGGAAGTGATTAGAAACATGCAATAAAGGGAACCAAAATCTTGCTCATACAGTCATTCCTATTCTAATAAATGATGCTGGCATATAGAAAGAATTGGCTTAACCTCTACATTAAAATGGTCATCATGCGTGTAACAACATTCAGCTTGAATCCAGATTCTGCTTTGTATACTATGGGTATTGCTAAATACATGAGGTTCAGAGAGCTCCTGATTGGCTTGTTCGGTTGTGGAAACTGAAACATGTCCATATTGCTCATGTGGACAGATTTCCTTAAGTAGACAATCATCTTCATCACTGCACTTGTTCATGTGTCTTGTACTTAGCTCCCAACTTCCTGTATCTTTATTACTATTTTTGTGAGTTGTTCATTTAGGAATATTTAAATAATGTGAAGCTGTCACAGCCTACCTCAGTGCTGGTTTTATGAAATGACATTGAGGGTATGTGGCTCATGTCTTGGAAGTGTCATGGGGGCAGAAGGTTGCAAAGTCTGCTGGAATAGTGCTGGCGGAGTGTGGAAAGAAAGCAAAAACACTGCCTTTTGGAAACAGTCCCTGGAATAAAGTATTCCTTGAATCATGCAAACTGGACATCGTCTTGGAGAAAACTAACTAGAGTGAGCCAAAACTGGAAGATGGAGAAATCTAAAAATTAAGCAGTGTGTATATTTATGGAATTCAATTTTTCAACACTGTTCCCCTATCCTATCTTGTCAAGCAACGCTTTTTAAATCTGAACAATACCTTTAAGCCAGAATTAAATGATATATACAGAAAACTAAATAGGTTTCTTAGAATTCTTTTTTTTTTCTGTGAAATTCTGATTTTTTGCATAGTTAGCTTATTAGCTTTCCTATAAATATTACAGCTTTTACAGAAAAATGGCTTCATGACATGGCAACACATGATGTATGTCATAACTTCTGTAAAGAACAATTTTACTTCATTGACTGTAGTTTTAAAGGAAACCCACGGAGTCTTCTAGTGCTTACCCAAACTAAGAATAGAAAATGTAAATGTAAATGGTACTGCATTAACATGACTAAGAAATAGGAAACATGTTTTACGCCTTTGAGTATACATTCTTGAAATTCTTCTGAGACTATTCTGCGATTAATCATATAATTTTTTGTATGGTCTCAAAGTCCAGATAAAATTTGGTTATTGACTTAGGAGGAGAAACAAATATGAATGCTGACAAAGAATCATGTAATTTTTATTGGCACAAATTTCTGAAACCACATTTCTAATGGAGCTTGGGTTCACACCTCGCTCACTATTAACATTTCCTGGAAGAAAAAATATAAAGTCTGATTGGTATTCTGGACAGACATATATAGCTGTTCTCTTGGTTGCTTCACTGCGTTCAAATTAGTTTGCAATATTTTCACTGCTAGATGAGAGGTTTTTTTTGGCTCTGGTATAAAATAATTTATTCTTTTCTGAGAGGAAGAAATATATTCAAGAGACATTACCTTAAAAAATACTTTGATTTATATAAAAATGACACAACAAGCTTTCTTGTTCATACCAGCTCTGATTAGGGATGAGTGGACAGATGTACTGTGGAAGATTTTGTCTAGTGTACATTTTCCTGTTTGTTAGACAATAAATTCCATCATCTATTTATAAAGTCTGTAGTTTCAGTAAGATATGTATATCTAAGCATTTCTTAGAATCAAATGTAAACCCCCAATTTTTGCTACCAATAAGTGAAGGCCGACCGAGACTTTTCTCTGGTGATTGTAATGGAAATTGAGATTTTACATATAATGTGCTAGGTCTGAATTATTCAGTTTGGAAATATTCCACAAAAAAATAAATCACTAATTTTAGAGAATGAAGCTAAAAGAAAGTATGTAGGTTTGCTATTTAAATATATATGTATGTATATATATACACTTTAAATGATAGTTTTGCTTCTTAAGTAGTAGTAGTTTTTTTACTTTGAGTGTAAGGATATTGGAATTTACTTCTGGGAAAACCAGTAAAGCATTGTACTCTAAGATTGTATCAAAATGTCTGTGAACATATAAGCAAATTTACTTTGCACAAGAATCCTTGGTTTTTAAATTTTATGCTGAGTACTTTGCAATGCTGTTTTTCACAGTTCAAATGAGGCTGCCGTTGAAGACATGAAGATGTTTTCAGTTGCCATTGGAAAACAAAATCTTACAGATATTATTCTAACACTGAAGAATCTGAAAACATTTAATTTGGAAGCAAACACACCATAAAATTCCACAACCTGCACTCTCAGCTTAACTTCAGCATTTATAGTATCAGTAAAGCAATACAACAATGTTTACTTTTATGACTATTTAAAGGGTTACCTAAACAAAAAGTAAAAATCAAAGGAGGAAGAAGTTCAGACTCTGCTGAACTGAAATGCTGAGCAAACAACACATTGATCAAATAAGGCAGATCCAGGTCAGAAGTTGTTTAGCATCTTTTTGGTTTGGATAGCTGATGAGAAGGCAGTAGAAAAAAAATTGCTCAAACTCACAAGCATACTCAAAATCAAAGCTAATGGGCAAAGAATGTCATGAACTAACTAAGAAAAACTGTTTTGAATGAAGATTTAGGAGTTTTATTATTTGTTTGATTTTTCTTCTGGAGACAGGCATTTTCTATAAAACTTTGGCTGGTCTTATACTATGGTTGGCTACCATGAAAATTCATATTTTTAACTGTATACAATGTTTCATAAGATTATATTGAGCATAGTATTATTAGCCAAGTAAGTAGCTTATTAATACAGAACTGCCGTGGTTTAAGCCCAGCCAGAAATTCAGAACCACGCAGCCGCTCACTCACTCCCCTACTTCTTCCTCTCCTCCCTCTCAGAGTGATGGGGAGGAGAATTGAAAAAATTTAACTCCCACAGGTTGAGGTAAGAACAGTCCAGTAACTAAGGTATAACACAAAACCACTAGTGCTACTACCAATAATAATAATGATAAGGGAAATAACAAGGGAAGAGAATGCAACCGCTCACCACCCGCCAAACGATACCCAGCCTGACCTGAGCAGTGATCTAGCCCTTCCGGATAACTGCCCCCAGTTCTACATCCTGGACACGATGTGCTGTGGTATGGAATACCTCTTTGGCTAGTTGTGGGTCAGATGTCCTGTCTTTGCTTCCTCCAGGCTTCCCCCCCTCCCTGGCAGAGCATGAGACTCAGAAAGTCCTTGGTCACAGTAAACATTATAGAGCAAGAACTAAAAACATCGGTATTATCAGCATTGTTCCCAGGCTGAAAGTCAAAACACAGCACTGCATCAGCTACTAAGAAGGAGAAAAATGACTACTACTGCTGAACCCAGGACAAGTGCTAAAAGATAGGATAACATAGCATGCACATGTAGAGAAATATTGTGGATTATGAATAGTTTGTGTCATTTATTAAAATTAAAATTTAAAGTATAATTTCAAATGTATGTTGTTCATATTTGCTCTTACAATCCATTTGGTATACTGCATTCTGAGGACCATGGTGCTTTTATAAGGATTGTTTAAATCAGTGGAACTAGGCACAGACTGAAGATTTTTTACATGTATGTATTGAGCTTGCTGAAAAATTTAGCATTGCAGAAAGTGACAATTGAGCAATAACCATGCTGATGCCCTTACTCAGCTATGATTTTTACAAAAACTTAATTTAGCAAGACATCCCTTTCTTACCATCTTGTCATCAGTCCTCTGAGCCATTAATGTATTTCTAGGTAGTTATAGAACTCACATGTATATCTTTTACCACACAATTCTGTTAAATGGTACAATTCTATACATAAATTACTGTGTTTCTAAATTCACATGAGTCTTGTCAAGTAGGAGCTTGCAGTGTAATTTACATATTATTGAAGATAGTTATTTGATGATAAAAGCAAGAAGTCACAACAGCTTTGAATAGGTATTTAACTAGTAATTAAGAATTATAATAAGGAAAAGCAATGCTTAACAGGGTTTATTTGAATCACTAGAATCTTCTGGGTGAAGTGCGTATTACAGGAAATTTGGTTATTCTTACAAAGGTCTGAATTCTGCTCAGAACTACTATTATCTTTTGGCTTTATTTTGACCACAAGAATCAGTGGACAAGAACCTTTGTGTACTTATGAGGCCACATCTAAGCCAAAGTCACAGTCATGATGTGACTGGTATTGACTCCTGTGCCTGAAGATCTTCATTAAATAATAACAAATTAGAAAGGAAACCTGAGTTTCTTTAGTTCTCTTTGCCTTAGTAAATCCATGCTTCAGAGCTTCATTCAGAGATTATGATCAGATCCAGGATGTATGGCACAGAGGTTTTAGGCACTCGCATTTGTGGGAGAATAACTGGATTTTGAAACCAAAATTAATTTTGAGACTTTCTGAGACTCTGGATACTTGTAAGTAGAATTGTATAGTGGGTAGAACTGTCTATAATGTACCTCTGATTCAACTCAGATGTTGAGAGCTCCTCTTAAACAAGAGCTGAGTCTTGCTCCTGCACTTAGCAGTTTTGATTCATCAACTGTACAAGTTTATGCGGACAGTCTGCATATCTGACCTGCTTTAGAGGGTCCTTGACTAGAGGCCTATTGAAGGCCATTTCCATGGTCCCACTAGAGCTTAAGATTCAAACTTTGTACTGAGGAATAGAATTAAAATAGTGTTAGTGGTTTAATCTCACTTGATTAGGCGTGTGTAATGTAAACACATGTATCTGACACTTACCTTAAATTTTCACTTTAATATGTTAAAGGGCATAGATTTTGCTGGTATTGATATGAATGAAAATACATTTCTTTAATTGTTATCTCCTTTTTAAAAGCATAGTTTCATTCTTTTTTTGCACAATAAATGCTGATTTTCTCTAATAAGAATGTTAATATTTCATGCATTGGAATTCTTATGTCTTTTTCTTTAATATTACTTTCATGAGGAAATTGCTTAGTCTAGGAGAAATATAAATAAATAGCACCAAGAGGGAACCTTTTATTGGCTAAATTGGAAGTTAAAGGTGATATACTTCTTTGGAATGCATGCCACATTGAAAAAGCATAAACGAGTTAACTTTTTCAGCTCATTTTCTTGCAAATACTGGATTTCTCAACATTTTTTTTAAGTTTCTCATTATTATAGTTCTGTATGATTTTCTGTACCCCAAGGTTCACAATATTAGTGTGCTTGACTATGGATAGTGAGTTATATATATAAGAAAAAAAGCAGGTGAAAACACAGATATTATAGGTCCAAAAAAAGGATGATAGGGAGACAGCATAACTATTAATTCAAACAAATAAGCAGAATACCCATAGAATTAAAATTTTTGGCAAATAATTATACATTTCTTTGGTGATATTTCTTTTATCTAGTTCACATGCTTCACATTCCATTATCGTTGGTTTTAGGTAATGCAAATTAATAAGAAAATAAGAACAATCAGAAGATAGCATGATTTTGAAAGTTTAACACACTTTTACATAAACTCAAATGGTTTTTAAATGATCATGATGTTTGAAAAGGTGATAGCAATTTTAAAATTGTCAGTTTTAACAGAGAATTTAAAAGCTACATTTAAAGATTCGGTGAATATCATTGAATTCTGATATGTGATTTTCTACATAATACTGACATATAAAATTATCATATTAAGTGTTAACTGCCTGCAGGTTGTCATTGTTTTCACAGTACAGAAAGGCTATAAAGCTGCCCCTGTTTGTCTGTGAAGTGTGCCAACCTTTAAGATAACTTAATGATATTAAAAAAAGAATACTTAAGATTCTAGGCAATGATATTGCAGATTGAAGTACTTGGAAATAATATTTCAGACAAATTGTCCAAAATCTTCTATTTCCAAATCTCAGGAAGCTTTTCTGTCTCAAGACACCCTTGTTTTTATTCTAGATTAACAGCTTTCTTTAAAGTCACAGAATCATTTTTCTAGACAGAAAAAAAAAAAGAAGATTCAGAATTGCACTGGTAAGCATTTATGCATCTTACTGAATCAAGCTCTTCAATTTCTTTCAACATGACAGATTTATACACTAATTATCAATATAAAAAATTGCCTGAGAATTTGAAAGTATCACCACTATTTACCTTGAAAATAGCCAGGCTTTGGACTCTTTTGGACTGTTGCAATTAGAAATTAATGATGGGGTCATGCATTTATTTGGCATAGTCATTTTAATTCACTAAAGATAAATAAAGTGCTGTTTCTCTGATACAAGAGACAAGTTTCTTTCTCACATCCTGAAGGGTTTTCAGGCGGAAGCTGACCAAAAACTTCCTCCCTGGGTTCTTTTCAGGACACTGCATACTCTCCTCAGCTGTGTTCAGACTGTCTTAATTCTATTTCTGACTACCACTTTCACTTATAACACACACGATCACACCCTATGTTGCTACTCAACAATATCCAGTGGGGAAAAAAAATAAGAGTCTATTTAGCTTTAATTACTGAGTTGACTTACATATCTGGTTTTGGTAATTATAGATTTCCCTTCTGGTTTGGGGACCATCTATTGTTTCTTTCAATTAATCTGGACAAAAGGCATTTAATAACCTTAAGAGCTTCATAAGTTTTGCTTCCAAAGTACATACTAGTGCATTCATAAATGGAGAAGAGAGGCTAAATAAACAGCAGTCTTGTTTTCTATTTGATTCTTTTCTGAATTTCATGCTTTTAATAAAGAAAAAAAAGATGTGCTACCTTTAGACTTGCAAACAGTTAGCTGTACATTAGCTTCTGGATTCCTGATCGCCTGCTCCCAACTTTTGTTCTGCCTTATGACTGAATTTTATTATAAAAAAAAAAAAAAAAAAAAGAAAAGGTGTAATAAAAGTTAGTCAAAACAGGGTTCTTCAGCTTTACTTGTAATTATTAATCTGCCTTTAGCATGGATGGCACATAATGAAATCTAAAGAGGCAACAACAAGCTATACATTATCAGAGCTTCAGGAAAAAGTTTTCTATGAGTTTGTTACCCCACTAACATGATGCACAAATAGTCATGGCTCATTAACTCTTTTCTGTGTTAATACTGTTATGGAAAAAATAGGCTTAAAATACACAATCTTTTAATCATATTGGACAGCTACAGAAGGAAAGAAACCCTTCATTCTGAAAACCTTTTTCTTTTTTTTTTTTTGTAGGGATAGGGCTATTCTACAAGCAGTGGTCTGTGCCAGGCCTGTGACAATAGAAGTAATTACCTCCATCCAGTTGTGCTAGGAATGAAGCTGTCATTTGTCTCCATTATGGCTGAATATTGAAGCTCCTTTACGCTTTATTCAGCAAATGAAAAGCTTTAACATCTGAATGTGAAATGCTACTGAAGAAAAACCCAAAACCATAAAGAAAAGAAAGTTATTATCACAAAACAAAGATAAGAAATAATGCCAACTCTTCATAAAGGATTCACACAATAGAAAGATGCTGGTATATGAGTAGTCTTTACTGGTGGTTTTGTTGATTACTATTTATATCTGTCTTCAATATGATATATGAATGTAGTCTATATCACACGAATTTTTTTCTGTATGTATCCTCCATCCTTGTGATGGGGAAACCATTGATGCAAACTGCTTGCTGGATACAGACCAATTATAATTTTACTTTCCAGAATTTTGAACAAGAATCTTCCTATACTAGCATGAAGCAAGGATCATAGAATCGTAGAATTAAAGAATGGTATTGGCTAGTAGGAACCTTAAAGATCATCTAGTCCCTTGCAACAAGCAGGGACGTCTTCCAGATTGCTGAAAGCCTCATCCAGCCTGGCCCTGATGAGGCCACAGAAGTAACATTTTTATTTTTCCCCCCCGCTCAGTCACAAGAAGCTCTTTTCAGAAAAGTAGCTCTGTTCTAAAAAAAAAAAAAATCTTTCAAGAAATATATTTTTTTCTTGTTCATTACAGCTAAAAAGACAATACGGTGCTGTCTTTGTTTGTATGTGTACTGCCTTAAGTACTGAATGGGACTACACCCATGAATCTGTTCTATATCCGTCAGTTTCAGTGGAAGGATTTCATTTATTTCAGTAGGTATTGGATAAATCTCCTAGTGAGAAACTGACTTATCACGTACAAAGGATAACTCAATACTAACTGCAGTAGTTGTAGTTATTTCAGAGACACACACATTGTAACGGAAAATTGAAATGAATCCTTTGTGGAATTAATCATTATTCTAACTTCATGCCTACCTTATAATGGCTAGTATAAGTAGCTAGTTGGATCATAACAGCATGTCTGCAGGCTAGCTTGGAAAAGTGTGTCTTATGTACACCCTATAAATTCGTTTCGTCTTACTGGGACATGACCAGATAACAATTTTTCTGC
Source organism: Coracopsis vasa (assembly GCA_026283785.1). Classification (NCBI taxonomy): domain Eukaryota; kingdom Metazoa; phylum Chordata; class Aves; order Psittaciformes; family Psittacidae; genus Coracopsis; species Coracopsis vasa. Next base: position 16,128 of record JANHGB010057642.1, read on the forward strand.
TTTTTTGTTCTAACTTCTTTATTGCTATATTTTTTACAGTTAACCTTTTATTATCTGACAGAATAAAGAAGTTGGCTAGCTGAGAAAATGAAAAAACAAACTCTCATGGTTTAACCCCAGCCACCAACTACAAGCAAAACACAGCCACTCATTCTCGAATGGGTGACAGAACCGGTATATTAGAAGTGAGAAAACTTGTGGATTGAGATAAAGGCAGTTTAATAGGTAAAGTAAAAACTGCACATACAAACAAAGCAAAACAGGGAGGTGTTTAGCCATTCTCAAGAAAGCAGGGCTTTATCATGCTTAGCAGCTACTTCAGACGATAAATGACAACTCCAAATGTCTCCCCTTTATTCTTCTTCTTCCCACAGCTTTTATTGTTAAGCATGACATCATATCGTATGTGATATCCCTTGGATCAGTTGGGGTCAGCTGTCCCAGTTGTGTTCCCTTCCAAACTTATTTTGCCTACTTGCTAGTGAGGTGGTGTAAAGAGAAGAAAAGGCTTTGACTCTGTGTAAGCACTGTTCAGTAGTAACTAAAATGTCCCTCAGTTATCAGCACTGTTTTCAGCACAAACCCAAAACAGCCCCATACTAAATTTCTATGGAGAAATTTAACTCTACCCCAGCCAAAACCAGCACACGAACAAACAAACCCAAGGAACATACTCACTACCATGGAGTAAATATAAAAAATAAGTAAAAAAGAATTCACAAGTCAGTGACATTAATAAGTCCCATTGGAAAGCTGGATAATTTGCCCTCAGATTATCGAGTAGTGACTGTAATTTTGGGGATTTATATTCAGAATAAAAGTACAAGCCTTCCTTTTCTTTGTAAAGTGTATAGGTTAATACCAACATTGTCTGACCTGAGAAACCATGTTTCTCTTCATATGCACTAAATAGTATCAAATAACTCACATGTAGATGTCCAAAGTATTAATGTTGCAGCTAGTAGAAAGGAATTACTCCTGGAAGGATTGTTTTCATAGATAATCAGAAAATGTTTTGAACAGACAGGTGTGTGAATGAATAAATCCTTAATTTCTACAGTCAATTCTGTTTTCTCACAAAATTAGCATACATCAAAATATCTCAAAGTGACCTCATATCCTATCATACGTGAGATTCTGGAAGGTGCAGAAACAAACTTTGTGAAATTCTTCTTTACAAAAGCATTCCTGTAAAGAACTTAAAAGAATCTTGAACTTCCTAACTAGGAAAGTATCTTTCAGCATTACTGTCTCATATACAGAAATAAACAATTCTATTCTTTATAAATGAAGCTGTAAGACTTTATGGTATGCCTCTTTTAGAACACACAGACCTCAGAGCATTTATTTCAGTGTGTGACTTTATATTTTTAAAGTAACATCAGTGGAAGTAAAGAACAGCTTTTTCTTCTGGAAAATATAATCACATTATAAAATGTGGAGCACCACATAGAATCATAGAATCATAGAACAGTTAAGGTTGAAAAGGACCTTAAGATTATCTAGTTTTAACCCCCCTGCCATGGGCAGGGACACCTCGCACTAGAGAGTTCAATTTAAGATTAAACTTAGCTTTTTATATCCGTTTTCTTTGTGTTGATAGGACTTCACTACTTCTTTCCTTCCTTAATCTGATTTATAACTTAAAGCTGAGATCTGATTCAACTAAATTTAGGGATGAGTATAAACATCATAGGTAAGAGGTGATGACCTCCTTCTGACAACTTTATTTCCCTTGACAGAGGAACTTAATTGCTTCTGGAGCAAATAGGACCCTAAAATAGGTGAAAGTTAGGTACTGAAATTAAGTCCTCAATTTAAATTGTTTTAAGTTTGCTTCTGTATGTATGTGCAGGCACATATTATTTGTATATCTAGGGCTGTACATTTAGAATTAGTCATTTAACTTTTCCTGTTTCACGATTTTCTTTGGTTTGATTCTGTTGTCCTGCTTTGGTTGTATGTCCCCTATAACAAAACTAGTGCTCTAGACCCTTCCCTAAGTACTTATACTGAAATGTTTCTGTGTTTCTTCAAGCATAAAGCAGAAGAATTTGCTTTTAATATATTTTTAAATAGCATCATGACCCAGTTCTGAAAAAAAAAACACCAAACAAATCTCTAAACATTGTTATTCACAATGGGACAGTTGAAATTCTTCTCATTATATGAACTGTTCTAGCTGTTCTAAATCCTTACTTCTAAATCTTCGCTTTTTGATCCTCATGCACTTGATTATTCCAGAAACCAGACCGTATTGTTCAATATTATTGTTTCTTGAACAATACTATTCCACAAGATCTCTTCTTATTATTATCTTGAAAAATGGTGCAAATATTTCCCTGTTTGTACTGGAAATGCTTCAACTAATAGATCTTAAGACTTCATACATCATTTCATGATGGTGGCATATGTTCATTCAGTAATGAGGTAAAATGTATTTTTGTCTTGCTCTGACATTTCAGATCATGATTTCTTGCTTTGCCAAGAAAAACACAATTTTCTGAAAGAATGTCATTTCACTTTTTAATATTAAATTTAATTTCATTCTTGTCATCAACCCTGCGTCTCCAAAACCAATTAATTAATGAATGCTATACCACTAAGTAAAATGTTGTTGGCTGTATCTTGTTTAATAAGAGGAAAAAAAAAAAAAAAAATTAATGCAATAAATAATTATTTTTTTCTTATGATATTGTTGAATACCACGTGATATTTTTCTTAGAGAAGGTCACTTGCTATTCTTCTAGCTCTGTTACAAATTAGCTGATGTAAAGGAATTTTGTTGATATAGCACTGATGTTGTATCTAGAAGACATTAATAACAAGTAGCCATCCAAGCATCATATCTGTTGGTCTGCAGGTACATTTTTTTTTAACGTATCCTTATTATAATCATTGAATCTTGTAAAGTGCTCAGTGACCTTTGAACAAAAATATGTTTGTGTCTAGGTGGGCTATTAAAACAGTAATTATATTGCAGAGTTACCAGAGCTTGGAGGTTATTGAGAAAAACCAGGAGATTTTAACAACAGCTGCCTAATATAAAATCAACAGATTTATAGCAGAGGCCTTGAGAGAATAAGCACACCATTTTATTGATCACTAAAGGGATACCATCTCATAAACCTGAAAAAAGCAGTTTTAGGGGTAAACAATGAAGAAAGAGTAAATAAATACTAGTAACAAACATCTGACTCTAGCTTACCCTAGCAGTACGGGAAAGAAACTATGCCCACAAACACTATCATGTTAATTCACCTGATGAGAAAATGGAAGGCAGGTGATTTGTCAAGACACTCCCCTTTCCACCCTTCTTCTTGAGCAAAACTAGAAACATCAGCTATAGTATGCCAAGGAGGAAAGGAAAAATGTATACAACACAGGGTAGAAAGGATAGATACTAAAAAAGCTGTGTGTGTGTCAGTGCCCACCTAAATAAAGTATATATCAAAATCATAGAATTACAGAATCATAGAATGGTTTGGTTGGAAGGGACTTTAAAGATCATCTAGTTCCAACCCCCTGCCATGGGCAGGGACACCTTCCACTAGACCAGGTTGCTCATAGCCTCATCCAACCTGGCCTTGAACTCTTCCAGGGATGGGACATCCACAACTTCTCTGGGCAATCTGTGCCAGTGCCTCACCACCCTCATAGTCTAATCTAAATCTACGCTCTTTTAGTTTAAAACCATTCCACCTTCTCCTGTCACTATATGGCTGTCGTGGTTTAAGCCCAGCCTGTAACTCAGAGCCACACAGCCGCTCGCTCACTCCCGCCCATCTATCTCCCCTTGCTCCTGGAGGGATGGGGAGGAGAATTGAAAGAATGTAATTCCCACGGGTTGCAGAAAGTCCCTCTCCATTTCTTGTAGGCCCCCTGTAGGTATTGGAAGATTGTTATAAGGTCTCCCCTGAGTCTTCTCTTCTCCAGGCTGAAAAAGCCTGACTTTCTCAGTCTGTATTCATAGGAGAGCTGCTCCAGCACCTCAGTGTTTCCTCAGTATTAAAAAATACGTGGATCTCCTTCTGCTTATTTTTGTTTCATCTTTTCTGAGATATATTTTAAAGGGATATTGGAATTTTTTCAAGCACAAAGAGG
>JANHGB010057642.1:20241-33077 GCA_026283785.1 Coracopsis vasa
AAGAGGTTTCTTGCTATCTTTTTTTTTTTTATTTACTTTACAATGTAATTAGAAAAACAGAAACTGGTACAGCATCTTCATTTCCAAAGAGCTGTAACCCATCAAAGCAAGGCAGTCAGCACCAGCACACAACATTCATATTGAGTTATTCCTAAAGGGGAAAAATTGCAACTGAACATTCCTGCATTGAATGTGTGTTGAAAATATTTTATCTGTAAAAATTATGGATACAAATACAAATTATGGATAAGTATACATACCGTTGACTTGAATGGACTTTCTGCATCATCGTATTCAGTCCTCATTTATCTTTGTGCACTGCAGTATATATCTGTCATAAAGAACTGTCTTTATTCTGTCTCTATTTCTGTCATAAAGAGACTGTTATACAGACTGTTATACAGTCTCTTTATGGAACCAGGTAGGGATATCTTAATTCCATAACTTCACAGTGATATACACTTGCTATTGATCCATCTCAAACCATTTTGAAAAAGACTAGGTTTTTAGCAGTTTTATGGTATGAAAATCCTGTAAAGAATTTCATATCACATACTCCATGCCAGAAACACTTCTGTTTTGGAGTACTTGGGTTTACTTTGAGCTAATAGAAAGTCACACTTTTGCACAGCTCACTACATAGGCAAAGTTGCTTAACAGGCTAAATTTCTATAGCAAGTTGGAATTACACTGAAGAAATATTAACTACTTTTTGATGTAAAGCCGTAGAATTATTTCCATGCCCAGATGTTCTCTTTCTGAACCTTTCACACTAATTTTTGATATTATCAGATGTAAAAAATAGTAGACAGTGCTTCCTCTGTTTAATAATAATAAGTGATCTGCCATTTTTATCAGGCACTCCATACATAAATTTAATGAATAACTTATTTCATCTAATATCATGTTGCATATGTAGAACCCGAGGATAATGAAGAGATGTATATGCAAATCTATGTTAAGATTTTAAAGCAGTTGAAGTGTTTTGGTTTAGAATATGTAAAGCATTACAGGAGGATGTATAACTGGGTGGAGCTAGTAGATAATAATCTGTGGGGACAAACCTGCAGCTTCTATTTTGGAAGCACAGCTTTCTTTCTATGGGGAGAAGGATGTTGATTCTTTCCAGACAGAAGCTGATGAGTGATATAAAGAAACTAGATTTTTTTTTAGTTTGGTCAAGGTAAAACTGTTCAGAAATACAGGAGAAAATATTAGAGTGATAATGAAAGAAGAGACTGATAGGTGGATGGTTGAATATAACCCTGAAAACCTTGTAATTCAGGAATATAACCCTGATTTTTTTTCCAGGTTTTTGAAGCTGTAAATCTAGATTTCTATTCCCACAATGTTTACGAAGGTTTTACTACATTCCTTGTGTCTAAACAGTAGAAAACCAGGTAAGTAATAGCTATTGCCTGTAGAATTTTCATGTCCAGAATTTTCTGTGTTAATAGGTTTGTGCCATTGCGAAATCAGCTGAATATCAGCTGTGCTGTGCTTGTATGTGCATGAGTACATGTTAAGTTTAAAGTCTCTGCAGCTGGACTGGCTGAAAAATAACTGCAGAAGAATGGCTGGTGAAAAAAAAAGTACATTTAAGTTTGCAGATCCAAACAGAAGTACAAAAGATTGAAAATAACTGCTAGGGGACTCAGCGCTGACATATGCATTCTTACAAAATTGTACTTAATTATTAATATGGTTTTTACATAGGGCTATAACGTAGCTTTATAGAGCTGAAAAATGCAAGTGCTTAAGAAGTAAATCATAAGAGATTTCTGTTTCATCTCATTACGTCTTCATTAATTACTTCGCTCTGTTGCTAAGCATGGTGATAACATGCTTTATTTCAGTTTGGATTTCCCCGTATTCAAGAGGATGAAAAAGAAAATGGTGCTCCAGATTTTCTTAAAAAAAAACCCAACAAACTAAAAAATTTATAATTGCAGTATACTAAAACTGCATGCTCTTTCAGCTTTCAGTATTAGAATTACTGTCATTACAAAGTATTGTTTACTTCTGTTAAATACTGATTTTTTTTTCTAACCAGAGACATACTTTGTCAGGGACAAATGGAAATGGCACTAAGAAAAAAAGAAAGGTTACATTTTTTCCTCAGGATCCCTTACGATTCACAGAAACAATATTAAACATTGAGGAACTGTCATGAAATGCTACAGACAGTTATTATCACTAATCATCTCTGTAAATCTTCATTACCAGTGCAAATATATGAGACATATATGTATTACTAAATCCTCTTTCTAACTGCCTTTTATGTGAATATCATTCCTGTTTTGAGTCTTTGTGTGTGAACATCATGTTAGACCAGCCAATATGTAGGAAAAGAGATCTGGGTGCAAGCTACTAGGAAATGTTATGTTTCATATATGCATTTCTGTGAAACTACTAGGGAACTTTAAGATGGTGATCTTCATGAATTTGGAAGAAAGATTACACAAGGTAATAGGAGAAAAAATATGGAGAAGAAAAACGTACGTACAGTTCAGTAGAAAACAAATATTTTCATTTGACTTCCTAGGAATTTTTACTGGGAAAATATGTCTGAGCCTAAATTCTCACTATTTTTCTACTCTAGAAAAATAAATAAGTGTCTTGCAAGGATTGAAATGGATTCCAGTGGTTAAATGCCTTTTTCTGAGTTAGAAAACCACATTTTTACCTAATCATATCTGGGCTCTTTCCGTATAGATAGACTCAGTGCAGTACTGAAAATGTTTAAGTTAACTGCAATTCCTATCAACTTCAGCTGTGTTAAAACTTCCCTTCAGGTCTCCTCAGTTCAGAAAATAATTGTTTTAATTTCCCCATTGAAGAGGGCTCAAATGTTTATACAAAAGTCTAGTTAGAAAAGTAAGAACGCATATATGAAAAGAATCTGTTGTTTCTCCATCATCTAATTTTGTAAATTTTTTGTATTTATATCATGAATCACAGAATCACAGGATGATTGAGCTTAGAAAGGAGCTTTAGAGGTCATTTGGTCTAAACCCTGCCTGCTCCAGCAGGGCCACATACAGCCAGTTGCCCAGGACCATCTCTAGGTGGTTTTTGAATATTTCCAAGGATGGTGACTCCACAGCCTGTCTGGGCAACCTGTGCCAGTGCTCAGTCACCCTTACAGTAAAAAAGCATTTCCTGAAATTTTTTACTATGAGAATGACTGAGCACTTGAACAGGGTGAATTTAAGGGTTACAACATATATATATATATATGTTTGCATATATATACACACACTATAAATGTAGACATTTTATATATATATAAACATATAATATATGTATTATATATAAGAAGAAGTAATCTATACATAGACGCACAGGTTATTGTGTATACAGCAAAGCTGCATATGAGTCACACTAGTGCACAATTTTTAAAAAAGTTCTTTTTTTTTTATTACATATGCCTGCAGTACGTTAAAAAAAATAAATTCCCTTTTTAATAATCACACTGATGTAGATATTTTCTGAACTAAATAAATACACTTTCACATACTGTTTTCTTTTCACCAGTCTTCTCCAAGCAAAACTAAATTTTACACTAATGATATGATATAAACACATTTAATGACATTTTTTTCCTTTTTTTCTAAAGATTAAAAAATAAAAATAAAAAAAAAATAGCAAAATGCTGGAAGCTACAAGTATGAAACTGCTATAGTCTACATCCAAATACAAGAAGAACTAAGTGGCTATAAAGCCTACACCACACTTATTTATTAATGTTTTGGAAAATAACTTATTCTAGAGAGTCCATCAGAAATAACTATGTCATTCTTTTTTATTAGGCAGAACAAATGATTATTATTCAGTATTAAAATACTGTTGATAAAACACCTTTGAAGTTTCAAACTCTATTTGTGGTGTAAACCTGTATTGTCTCAGAACTCTCTCAAATATTCAGTCAACTAAAAATTTTATATAGCTTTCTAAAAATGAAAAAATATGTTGACCTTTATATAATCTTCATCCTGCTATCTATAAATTTAAAATTAATTTTTAAGGTTTTACTGGTCAATATGAGTAGAAAGTAATACTGCTGTTTGCCTACTAATGGTATTATTCCAATAATATACTTTTATATTTCTTTTTATTTGATTTGTGGTTTTGGGTTTATTTTGGTTTTTGGTTTTTTTTTTTTTTCCTTTCTCTTTTGTTATAGATAAAGGGAGTTGAGATCTGCTTCTTTGAGTGTAAAATCAAATGGAACTTTTAGAAACATGATTGACGCAGGATTTTAATGCATTACTTTTCCAAAATGCAACACATATACAATTACGTGCACTTTAAAACCTGTGTGAGGGTGTGAGTGAGTGTGTTTCTGTGTGATGCAGTAAAAATTCCTATAGAATGCAATTTCATCTTTGGCTAGCAAAATGTGTAGTGTAAGTCGAATATAATATTAACAGTAATTGAAGAAGAAATAGCCTATTTGCTCTATCTACATCTCCTTGAATTAATAAAACATAATTATTTAATTGCTGGAAATGCTGATAAAGGGTATGCATATGATTTGTGTGTGTATGTGTTCGTGCATGTCCATATATATAGTTATACATTCATAGTATTTTTGATTAAATACCATAGAAGATTCTTGATTACTGAAAGGTGAAAGGAAAACCTGATAAAATTTACATGCAAATTTAAAAGACAAAGAAAAAAAAAGCCACATCAAACCAAATAACAACAAAAAAAATTGAAAAACAAACAACAAAATTAAATTACCAGTTTAGACTTGGCATTAAAATAAATTACTAGTGGACTGTGCCTGAGGATTTGATGCTTTCATGTTAAATTATAAATTCAATTGTTCATGACTCTGATTCTTGTTTATTTTTTAGGACTCAATGCTTCTCAGACCTTTAGTATGATACATGCTTTGCAAAGTATCTTAAGCTTTTTATGCATTTAAAGGACATGTTTAGGGGAAAAAAATGCATTAACTTTATAATTATAAAATGTATACATTCTGGCAATTTTAAAGGAGTACTAATGATGAACAAAATTTTAGTTTTTCTATGTATCTATTTTCTGGTTATTTCATAATACATCGTATAATAACAATTATACAAGTATATCTTATATCATACCAATTCACAATTTCATGGTGAAATTAATTTGGTAAACAAGTGAGCAAAAATCAGAATCAGTCTTTTAAGAATATGAACATTTTTTCCTAACAAAAATGTGATGTTGGCACTTCTTCAGAAAACTCTTAGGTGTTTATCACTTTTCATGTTACCAGGGTTAGGCTGCTCACCAGATCTAGTAAGAAGAAAGAATCTTTTCTCAATCAGTTTAACAGGGACTAATTACTTTTCTGTCTTTTGCCCTAAAGCTTGTAGCATTTCTAAGATTATCTGAAATTTTCACTTAGTAAATTCTCCATTATTGATGGCAACACTTTTATTCTGATGGTACTCTGTAGTTTTATGTCTTTGGCTATGTTCTGCTAAAGCTCTGTGGTTTTCTGGAGAGTGGGTATGCTTGTGTTTGATGTATGCAGCAATATGAGTCTGTTGCCAGAAGTGGGGAAGAGATGGAGTTACCAGATGCAATCCATAAATATTTGTGAAGACTGTTGGGAAATATAGCTTAGTGAACACCCAAGTTATCGTGCTGGCTCAAACCTGTGTTGGTTGGGAGCTACACAGTATGTTGCAGAGCATCATATGCATATTCAGTCCTCAGGTTTTCCATCCAGTATTGCACAGTAGAAAGCCATTGCTTTTAAAATATGTTTTAATTTCTGTAATAGTTTACAAAAGCAAAACAAAATAAAACACAAAAGATTTGTGTTAAAACAATGCAAACTCAAATAACCAAAGATTTTTCCAATAAACTGATGAATTATGATAATGTACTTTTAAAATTCTTTCTTAAGGAAGATCTAAGCTTGTTTTCCTAAAAGGTGTAAAAAACAAACAGCAAATCACACATTCATCTTGCAGTTCCCGTTATTTTAAATATAATGATTATTATGCATAATATATGTATGAAAATAATTTTTATAGTATCTAAAGAAGTATTCTACTTCACTGAAGACATCTAGAATATGAAGTCAAATATGTGAATTACTTCAAAATAAACAATTCAAACCTACCCTTTATTTCTATATATCAAAAGGTGAGAGAAATTTAAGTCTTGATATCATTATTAATTTCTTATCTCCATAATGAGCTAGATTAGCATTTAATTACAGATATTAAATTGAACTTTCTATGAGTAAGAGGTCTTATGCTCAGATCTGCAACTCAATTTCCTTTCCAAACAGAAATTAGACTTAAACATAATACATTATTATGTAAAGTAGAAATGGCTGTATGACCTTTAAGTTTTCTAAGAACTCTCCTAATTGTCTAGATGTGATACTTTCTCATTACTCTTACCTTATATTGAGACTGTAAGACTCACAGAGTCTTTCATATGGGTTCTACACAATAGAAAAAACCAAAACTGAAGCCTAATAAAAATTATGATGAAGACCGAATAAAACAACATACTTTCAAGTCTTACCGTAATGACCTACATTGTGGCCTTTTCACATTTCAGTAGCTGGAAAGTTCAACATATTTGAACTTATTCAGCAAATATTTATACTGCTTCATTGAGGAATTGAAAGTTTGCTTCAGTTACAGGAGGTGGTCTTACCTAACAAAGTTTTAACTCAAACGCAAAGCTTTGGGGGGCCACACATAGTATCAAACTAGTTTTCAAATTTTCTTCTAAAAGATTACATCTGCGAGATATTTTGAATATTATGATGAACAACCTTTACATTTCTCCTCCTCTGTTTGTAGCTCACAACCTTTCACTTCTCTGCCTCCCCACTTGCAAACGCTAAAGAGCTCACAAGAGGACTTGTGACTTCTGTTGACAAGAAGAGGTCTTTTTATTTCTCAGCATATTTTCAGAAGGGAGTAAATTCTGCCAATGTCACAAAACTGAGTGGTTAGGGTTGCTAAAAGAATCACTGTCAGAGATATTAGCAAAAATGATTTTAATAGAAACTTATAATTTCTGTGATTCAACAGATTTTAATGGCATATTACATACAAAATTACATACAAAAGAGATTGTGTCAGAATTGGCAATGATTTATACAGGATTGGGTTAAAGTGATTTATATAGAATTTAATTGAAATAATGTGCATAGAAACTGAAAATACAAAGGAATAAGAGATACTCTCACATTGAGTCATAAGGTTCAGATCGACTCCCCTTGCTTTCTACATTTCCTCTCAAAGAGGAGCCTAGGTGCATCTGAATCTAATCTTAGTCTTAGACCTGGTCAACAGTTTATGTCTAATGAAAGAAATATAGGGAATAAGGAAATCTCTAGTCACAACATTCATACTAGAACCCCTTACTTTTCAAAACTTCCTCTCAGAAAGGAGTCTAGGTGTGGCTGGATCTAGACTTATAAAATATTATATTCTCTTCTTCCCATCATCATGTGTTGGCTGGCCACTTCCTGGGAAGTAGGGCTTTAGCACGCACAGCAGTTGCCCTGGAAGACAAATACTGTAAATAACGAATGCCTGAACCCCCTCCTCCTTTTCCTTAGTTTTTATTGCTGAGCAATTGTCATATGGTATGGACTATACTTTGAGCCAGCTGTCCTGGGTATGTCCGCTCCCAAGATCCTGCCCACTCCCAGCCTACTGGAGAGCAGACTGTTGGAGAGAAAGCCTTGATTCTGTGCAAGCACTGCTCAACAGTAGCCAAAACACTGTTTTGTTATCAACACCTTTATAGCTGCCAATACAAAGCACAGCACTATGAAGGCAGCTCTGGGGAAAAATAACTCCATCTCAGCCAGACCCAATACAAGGCACAAATAAGACAGGTGTTTTTCGGTGCCTAGGAGATAAATACGGGTACTGGATAGGACAAAAAGAGAAGGTGCTAATCACAAATGCAAAAGAACTGGCCAAGGACATGGTAGTCAGTGTTAGCCTTGGCTGCTGTGTCCATGACACTGTAGAGTTTAACATTGTCAGGAAAGCAAAGTGCAGACCAGTCTTGGGCTTCTAGAGGACAAGTTTTCTCAGGAAATGAAAAGCTCTCTTCCTTGAGAAATTTTCTTGAAGAAGCCCTTGAGAGCTGGCCTCTCTTCAAGGACAGCCTTCTTGGTCCAGCAAGCTCCTGAGTCAGCATAAAGGCAAAAATGAAGAGGATAGAAGAGGTACAGATTAATGAGGAGGGGTATAAACATAACACATGAACATGCACAGAGGGAATTAGGAAGACCAAAGTTCAGCTGGAGCTGAAATGGGTGAGGGGTGTAAAAGGAAATGGGAAAGACTTGAGGAAATGGGAAGGACTTGAGCAGGCCCAGGGGGAGTGAAAGCAAGCCAAGGACAACATCGACCCTCCAACAAATGGGAAAAGAAAGCTGGCGATGAGGACATGGAGAAGGTTGAGATACTGAAGTCTTTCTTTTCCTCACCTTCTACTGGCCTGGTCTGCAGTTCCAGGTTTCCACATCAAGTTGACATGCTTGTGGGAGACAAGTACTACTACCTTCCTAACACAGGCTTGAAATAGAAGCTACTCAAGAAAGCTAGGAATATACAAGTTCACAGTCCCTGAAAGGATTCATCCAAGACTCCTGAAAGAGCTGATTGGTATCATTATGAGGTCACCCTCTCCCATTCTGCAAAGGTAATTGCAGCTGTGGAAGGATCCTGATGACTGGGTAAAGGCAAATGCCATTTCTATATTCTAAACAGGCAAGACGATTTGGGTGAGCTGCAACCTCCCTGTGGTCTTTGGGAAGATCACAGGGCAAATACACCTGAAGGCTATATTGAGGTACATGAAGAACAGGAAGGCAATCGGAAACACTAGCATGTATCTCCAAAGGGCAGACTGTGTGGGACTAACCAAACTGTTCTGTATGACGAAATAACTTATGCACTGGGCTGAGGGCTAAACAGTGGATTTACTTTGAGGAAGACATTTACTTCCACCTTAAGAAGGCTTTTGAGGCAGTGTCCTGTAGCTGGCAGAAACCTTGTGAAATACAAGAAAGGTAAATGCAAAATCCTACACCTCTGGTAGAACAACTTCTTTTGAGTACAGTCTGGGGACTAACTGGCTAGGTAGCATTTCTGAAAAAAAAAAAAAAAAGCTGGGGATCTTGGTTAACAGCTAGTTGACTAGGAAGTCAGCAGTGTGCCTGTGCAACAGGTATTGTTTTAGTGAAAGTATAACTACCATATTAAGGAAATAGGTTATTGCTCTCTCTCAAGGACAGTTTTGGGCTGCTAAATATTAAAAAAAAAAAAAAAAAGAAAGAAAAGATATTGACATCCTGACATAGATCCAGAAATGGATCTATGATGAGAAGATGTCCAAGATGATAAGGACTAGGGCCCATTCTTAAAAAATAAGAAGACTAGTGGGAGGTATTTTTTGCTGTCTTCAGCTACCTAATGGAAGTCTGCTGAGAAGAAGCATGACTTTTCTTGGAGTGGTAGGATGAAAGGCAACAAACAAAGGTTGCAATCCAAGATATTTTTCACAGAATGGAGGTCAAGAATTAGAACAGGTTTCCCTGAGAGCTTGATAGAATCTCCACCCTTGAAGATATTTACAATGAAAACTAGAGATGGCCCTGAGGAGCACGTCTACTGCTGATGCTGTATCTGACTTCAAAGCTGGCCCTGATTTGGGAGAGTATTTGATCCAGCTAACCTCCAGAGGTCTCTTCCAGTCTAAACTATTTTATGATTTTATTTTTCTTATCTTCCCAGATGAATTCTTTTCAAGATAAATATACTAAATAATAATTCCCTAATGTACAATTATTATTCCCTCCAGTTTATATTTTTGCCTGAATGAAAATATGCCTGGTATCTAAACAGACACTTTTTCAATGTTTTGTTATTTTTGCATGCTTCATGCTAAAAGTACAAATGCTGTTAATGGTCAGCTCTACATACCAACAAACAAATTCAGTTTTGCTGTACGATACTCCTTTGCATAATCTGTCTTGTTCACTGCAAGTATTTTTTCCCTTGTTACTTGTTTTTATAAATCACTGACTATAAGTAACTGTCTGACAGTTACAATGGGAAAAATGTTGCTGTAGAAATTGTAGAAATATGCGCAAAATGACATGGTGAATTTTCTGCCACAGTATGTAAACATACTGAATACAAGACTTAAACATGATAGAATTTATGATAATAGCTTCCTTTTTTTTTCAGGCATAAATTCGTTAGGATAATAATCACTGAATAAAGCATGAAACATTTACCTGTAGATCCATTGGAAAGATGTAGAATGGAAAAACACAGTATTAAGAAACAATGCCAAATGCTGAACTTTTCAATAATCAAGATTTCCTTTAATGATTCAGTTTTCTCTTGATAAAGGACTTTGATTATATATAATGAAAATGTTGGCAGAATAAAATAGAAGCGCTTTAGCACACTAGAAGACATAAAGCGGTGTAGATTAATGCTAAACAGATTTCCCTCTTTACCTATTTTTGCTCCTTCATATCAACATGAAAGTATTAGACATCTATCTTCTAATAAGAAACTTTGAGGATTAAGTCTCATGATATCTACCTTACTTCCTTCCTTTGCCTGACAATTGCTTGACAGCTGAATTTACTTAGCAATTGTCTATATGATCAATATTAGAAGCAGAGTACATGCAATAAAGCCTTGTTATTTTTTTTTCCTCTCGTGCAAGTATTAAATATAAAAGAAAGAGTGCATAACATACTTCCTTCCCCCCTCTCTTTTTTCTTTTTTTTTTATGTTTGACAAGTTTATCATGGTTTCTCTTTCTCTTTTAAGTGCAGGTCTGATGTTTTTCTTTAGAATTTGGGAAAGTAATTTTTATATATGATCACTCACATTACAATTCTGTCTGCTCCATAAGATGTATTAAATAACAAGTGAAAATCTTTCTTTGTCACAGGCACTAAAATGATGTGAATTTTCTAATTAAAATGGAGAAAAAAACCCACAACATTTTAATGTCTGACTACTTAAAGTGATGTCCTTATGAAAGGCAAGAAATAAATATGCAAAAATTTTGTATTTTTAGGTAAAAGACTTCGTAGCTCAGACTTGAAAAACAAAAAATCAAAATCAAAAAACTACCTCTATTGAAATTTTTGAGGGAATAGCAACTTGGGAACATTTTGTTGACATAGCAATGTCTGGATTGAAAAACAAAATCTCAAATATCCTAGCCTTTCTGATTTTTTTATTTTATTTGAAATTAAAAAAAAAGCAAGTAAATCGGTGCAAGTTAACTCAATCATCATAAAATTACTTTTTAGAGAAAAAAAAAAAAAACCTCAAAAAAATCAAAACCAAAACAAACCAAACCCCAAAAGAAATGGTTTGAACATGAAAGTATGAAAACAAGTCTACAGAATTTCAGTAACAGGAAGTGCAGATGTTAATGCTTTTGTTTGAAAGAAAAAAAAAAGAATTAAATCAAACCAACCAACCATACAAAAACTGAAAGTAAACCCAACCCAACCCAAACAAACAAACAAAACCCCACCAACATCCTACAAAATCCACATCCTTCTGTTTCTCCACCTTTGCTTCCCATTTTCATTTCACTAAGCATGACTGCTACACATAGCCAGAAAATTGTGTCCTGAACAATATCCAACGTTATGTTTTTTTGTACAAATATCTGTATTCCAGAATGTAAAAGAATATTTTTCTGAAGTGCCATAGTTCTTATAATGTCTTTGGAAACAATGAAGGATATTTATTTCTCAGAAGTATCTATTCAGTTTCCAGAAGCCACATCCAATGAAATAATTAGGTCTATGAGATTCATTTTAACACCTATGGACTAAATATGATTCATAATGTGAATTGAGCTTTATGTTATCTAATTAAATCAGAGAATATCTGTGACAGGGTGTTTTCTTAGAGTTATTTTCCTTTAATTTAAAAGAAAAGAAAAGAAAGTATTAAAAAAAAATCTTCAATATCTTTCTTTTCACTTCCTTAAGTTTTGTTAACTTTATGTACCCATTTTTCATACCACTATTAAAAATTCTTTTTCCTTTTGGAATTGTTTTTTATCTTAATTTTTACATTATTTTTTAACTGCTCTTAATACCTACATTTGTTTAAACTAATATAGTAATTAAATTAGCAATTTCTAGATTCTTCTAAATTCCAGGGCAGCACTCTATTATGAATTCTCATATCACCTCAGTAGGAATATCACTCCTAAGACTACTCAGGTTTTTATCTTTTTTCATTCTCCCGATTTATCACAGCTATATTGCAATGTGAAAATTTACATGCAAATAACTGATATGGCAAAATCTAGATACTACAAAATTATGTTTGTTGTAGACAACCTCACTGCATTTGAAAGATAACATGATAGACAACATTTTCTTCAGAAAAGAAAGATAGTGTTATTCTTTCTTGCTAAAAATAATGGTAGAAAGTGTTAGGAAAAATATCTGGACATCAACTATTGAAGTATGCATGTAGTTATTTAATTTGTTATAAACCAGTGACCATTTGACTAGATATATATTAAAAAAAAAAAAGGGAAAAGAAAAAAAGAAAAATCAATCATGCTCAGAGTCTTTGATAGAATTAGGCAGTAAAAAGAGGCCTCAAAATATTTTGGGTGAATTTAGATGAAAAATAGATTTTCACATTGCAATATAGCTGTGACAAATTGGGAGAATGAAAAAAGATAAAAACCTGAGTAGTCTTAGGAGTGATATTCCTACTATTATCTGATTCTTGATCCTTTTCAGAACTCGGTCTTTAAGGTTTTCCACTCATAAACAGGTC
>JANHGB010057644.1:0-50755 GCA_026283785.1 Coracopsis vasa
GCTTGTGAGGCGAGCCTGTGCAGACATCATGAAGTTCAGCAAGGCCAAGTGCAAGGTCCTGCACCTGACTTGGGGCAATCCCAGGCACAGGTATAGGCTGAGTGGAGAATGGGTTGAGAGCAGCCCTGAGAAGGAACTGGAGGCATTGCTGGACAAGAAGCTCAATATGAACCAGCAGTATGTGCTTGAAGGCTAGAAAGCCAACCCTGACCAAGAAGAGTGAGCAGCAGGACAAGAGAGGAGATTCTCCCCCTTGGCTCCACACTGGACTGGTTGCCCATCCCTGGCAGTGTTCAAGGCCACATTGGACTGAGCGTTGAGCAACCTGGTCTAATGGAAGGTGGCCACAGCAATGGGGTTGGAACTAGATGATCTTTAAGGTCCCTTCCAAACCAAACCACTCTAAGGTTCTATAATTTTATGATAATTAAAGACACAGCTGTAGAAGCTGCATGTATGAACAAAGAAAGATGAATAAAAGTAGAATTCAGGCTCTTGAGGGAGAATTTGATTTTCCAAACTTCACAAGAATAATCCTCATGATATCTTCTAAAACGAAATAATAAGGCACCCTCTTTTGAATTGATTCCAAATTGCAAAAAATTTAGGATAGAACAATAGTTTAAATGAACATGTTTAAGGTTAACAGCAAAGTTTACTTCAGTTAGCACTACAAAGCATGTAACACAAGATATTTTTGCTAACCTCTATAATAGACTGTGAAGAGAATTGGCAGAAGAAATTGCAAAGCTGGTAAAATGAAAGTTTGGGTTTGGTTGTCTGCTCAAATACCTTTTTATTGATAATAGATTTTTCAGAAACACGTAATACACTGTGTTAATCTGTTTGTACTTAATTAAGTATTTTATCCGATGCCCATAGGAAATCCTTGGGGGCAATGAAAGAATCCGAGATTAATAGGGTTGACTAAAGCAGAATTATCAGACTTGAAATTGTTCCTGCTGCAGATAATGTATGAGCTCTAGGCAGAACTAGGCAAAACTTGGTAATGAAAAACAAGCTTAGAAAGATATTGTTGAGCTGAAGAGGACCTGATCATGAAAGAAGAGTTGGATCATTTTATCACCTTTGAGATTGGTTGGTTGTTAATTTTTAAACATGTCATACCCACATGATCTCAGAGCACCCCCTAATTGGCTGTCCATTTCCTTTGGAACAGAAATTAATCATAGATATAAATATGTATGTATATGTATGTCAGAAATCAGCATGTGATGAATGAGGAGGGATGAGATGGAAGGGTGCCATGATCTCTTCCTGTTCTTGCCTGGACTTGCAGCAGGCAAAAAAAGAATGGATATAGGGAGACAGTGTTGTTCAAAGGAAAAGTGAAAAAGCCTGGAAATGCCTGTCTGGCAACTAACTCCCTATATCAACTGTTTGTCCAGAGTTTCATTTCTTACGTGTGAGTAATAGTAGTGGGACAAATATAGGTCTTTTCCAGCTGTGAATCAGGAATGTATCCCAGGCTTCTAGGGGGCAGAGAAAATAGGATACCCGCAGTAGGGGAAAAGGGACATAAATGAGCCGCATCCTGGACCTGGCTTTAAGAGGACATTTAGAGAGGTCAGTGAAGGGGACAGCAAACAGGTTCCTCACGTGGTAAAACAGCTATGGCCAGAAGACAGTTGTAGTGCTGGCAAAAGTATAGCAGCCTGCCCTTTCGAAGATATGTTCAGGGCCTCCAAGCCCTGCCCCACACCTCCAGCAACAGGATTGGCATCTTGGCACTGCGGGCTTATATCCTGTAGATCCACCTCAGTTCCTGAGGTACTTCTTCTCGCTGGACCCTCTCTGGAGATCCTGAGACTTGTGGGATTGCTGCCTGGAGCCGATGGGAAAAGTTGGCATTTCCTTCCCATTTTGGTCTATGAATGCCTGGGCCTGTGTCTGCCTGGCTGGAACAGCTGTTCTAACTGCTACGCACCTCTCTGTGGCCTGGCATAGTGTCCCCCTTCAAGGGTTCACTCTGTCCCTGACTTGCTGGGCTGAAGCTGGACAGCACATATGAAACCTGTACATTCAAACCTTCCTCTCCTCACTTCTCATTGAGAAGTTAAATAGATTCATCTCCACTATGCATCTATTGAAACTTGGATCTCTACAAAGTTGCTGTTTACAAGTGACCTGGCCTGGCCATGTAGGACTTTTTCTGCAGTTGATCCCACCATGGCACTCTAAAGCATACCTCAATCCTTTGGTCAATCTCATATTTCTTTCCTTCATCAATGTTTATGCATTGCCTTGAATTGAATTGAGTAATAGAATTTCATACAGAATTTTCAGACCAAATGCTTGAGTAGGCTTCACTGAATTTAGAGTGAGTACTAGATGAAAATATCCAATTAGTGTTATCCTGAAACCATCTTCCAACAGTATAAAGGGGAAAATATGGAATTTTAAGATGGATTATGTTGGCTTCTGAAAAAGATGAGGACGACATTGTTGGTTGTAGTACATTTAGTCAAGATCAAGAAAATCTAATCCTGTTGTCATGGTTTAAGCCCAGCCAGCAATCCATAACCATGCAGCCGCTCACTCACTCCCCGCTCTTCCTCCCCTCCCTCCTGGAGGGATGGGGAGGAGAATCTAAAGAATGTATCTTCCACAGGTTGAGATAAGGGCAGTCCAGTAACTAAGGTATAACACAAATCACTACTACTGCCACCAATAATAATAATGATAAGGGAAATAACAAGGGAAGAGAATACAACCATTCACCACCCACCGACCAATACCCAGCCTGACCTGAGCAGTGATCTAGCCCTTCCAGGTAACTGCCCCCAGTTTATATACTGGGCATGATGTGCTGTGGTATGGAATATCCCCTTGGCTAGTTTGGGTAAGGTGTCCTGTCTCTGCTTCCTCTCGGCTTCCCCTCCTCCCTGGCAGAGCACGAGACTCAGAAAGTCCTTGGTCAGACTAAATATTGCTAAGCCACAAGTGAAAACATCGGTGTTATCAGTGCTGTTCCCAGGCTGAAAGTCAAAAACACAGCACTGTACCAGCTACTAAGAAGGAGAAAAATGACTGCTACTGCTGAACCCAGAACACCTGTCCTGTGACTTATCCCAATAAAGGCTGTCCTCTGGTACATGTAACATGGCTATAGCTTCCCTACTCATTGCTTCCCTGATAAGATATTCAAAGATTTCATTAGCCTTTTGACCACATTTCAATAGGCAAGCAGGTAATTTCAATCCCTGAGTCATCAAGCAGAAAGTTTGCAACAGCACTACAGGCAATTAAAGATGAAGTATTAAAGAGGAAATACATAAATAAAAGACTGCACATTAATAAACAGTTTTGATACACTAAGGCTGACATTTCTCAGAACAACTACTTACAATGTTACTCAAATTTACATCACAATGATGGTTCAGAATTCAGCTTGCCTGATATTTTTTATAGGTATTTCTTTAGTATTGATTTCCATGGTACCCAAGCACTTCAGAAGAAGAAATGCATGCACTGTGAGATTGTTTGAAGTGTGTCTCAGGATGCTTACAGTGCATTTATTCCTATTCACACCATACAGCATAGGACATTTGTGTTTAAACGAATGATGCAGCAAACCCCACGCAACTCCAGTCTAAATAGCTGTCTAACAGTTCCCCCATGTAAATGGCTTTTTTTACAAATAAAAATTATCATATTCACAGATTGTTTAGGCCAAAAGAAACAATGCTGGATTTTACTTCTTATTTAAGATTTCACCTTTTTTTTTCCTTTGTTTTGTTTTTAGTCTGTAGCTAATGTGATGAAAGAAACATGGTGTGATGGTTTCGACTTCTTTAGCACCCAGAAGGAATAAAAGCAGATTTCAGCTGTGCTACTTAGACGAGCCTTGTTATCATATTTCCTCACACTTTTTATTGTGCTGTTTCTCACAGTGCTTTTGAGTTAAGGAAATGGCGTTATTTTAGTTTCGTACATGAAGGGCTAAATCAGTTTTCTAAATACACAAGTTTGCAACCTGATGGTCCCAATTCCAGAAATAATTGAATAATAGACAGGTCTAAAAGCCTGGTTCTATGGAAGTACTATTCACACAGTGACTTGGGTGATAGCATCTTTATACGATAAATAGGAAATATATTTGCATGTGAGCTATTCTTCATAGTAGCATCGGCTAGTGTACAAGTAAAGCCCATACTTTAAGCTTTGCTCTTCACAGGCCACCCTGTGAAACTGGAACACTGCAACTGGAACCCTTTTCTGTGCCCGTATCACTAGCTCCTCTTGCTGTCAGATGCCATAAACAGATCTTTCCTGAGGTATAGACAATACCACAGAAAAACATGGCTTATTGCACTTTTCACTTCAGTAGATACAGGCATCCCTTATATCCTGTGTCGTCTGTCATCTATATGGGTTCTCTGGATACTGAATCTAGATCTAGTTGTGTTGATTCCATTCATATGAGGTGAGAGAAGATATTTCTAGGGCATCTCCTTCTAATATGAACTTCTAGGGATTGATTCAGTTGTTCATATATACATATCTAATGTCATTTGAGACTCCCTGGATTATCTAGTGTTTTCTTGGGTTTGCCAGATATGACACAGGTCCTACTGGAGGCCTGTACTCATCTGGAGGCAGCAGAAGCAAGCCCACATTGGTACAGAATGCTTATTTGTGAGCCTGAGCAAAAGAATAAACATCTAAAAGAGGTTTATTCTTACTCATTTTCATTAATTATGAAAGGAGTTAGATGTCTAGGTTAGATTCAGCGAACTGAAACTGAGATAAATCCCACCCTGCGTAGGAGAGTTTTTATTGTAGAGTTAGGTTAAACTATCAGGTAAATCCTTCTGCAGATACTTCTTGTTCTGGAAACACTGAAGCACCTACCTTTTTTATAAGTGTTAGTGCTGTGAAATAATCAAATGTTTAAAATGAAGAAAAACCTGTTGAGACTCACCAATAAGCAATACATGTAATATTGCTACATTGTTAACTGTGATATGCTAGTAGGTGTAATATGCATCTTTATTGCATATATTGTTCTTTTTTTTGTTTATATCAACACAATTATAAAGTGTATGACTAAATATATAATAATGTATATAGGATTAAATAAAACCCTTTAATACTTATTAATATGCAAAATACTTCAATAATTTAAATGTTCTGTGGGATTAAGGATAGGAATAGAATAATTTTTTTAGTCAATGCATTATTTAAAAAAACCCTAGTTTCAGAATAAGGACGTTTACAATAGGAAGGAAACTCACCTTTCAGTATAACACTTCATCAGAAAAATTGGTCCAAAATTTAACAGAACGATGAAATTACACTATGGAATAACAAATCTGAAATTATCAAATAGAATGGAAAAATACTCAACATGGTTATAACACTTGACTTCCGGGTACATTCTCACTCAAATGCACATGTTTTGTTTTACAAAATGTTCCTAAGTGCTGAAGTACTTAGAATTTTTGCAGGGTTTATATGGAAAGTAACCACAATGCCTTTGAGCATATTCTTTTCAAATTAATTTTTATATTACTAGAAGTGTTGGATTTAGATTTACTTAGCCATTAACAGAGTACGAACTGAAGAATAACAGTGAAAATTCTCCATATGGCTCTAATTATGTGGCTCAAGTTTGACTTGAAGAGCTTAAAGCAGAAGAGTAGGAGCCATGGGTTTCTCTGTTAACTCAGCCAAGAAGCATATGATTGCTTCATATGCTGCTACCTTTCTATCAGCTGGCAGAAACAAATACTTACACTCTCTCACCTTCGCCTATCAGGTTAATTTTGTGTAGAGAGCATGCAAATATTAATAAGAAAAGGGATTTACTCCCTGCAGGGAAATGTATGAAAAAATATTTTTGTTAATCCTTGAGGATCACTACTTAAACAAGGAATTTTACTATTTTCCAAAAAAATGAACGTAGTTCTTAATCTGTTTACTCCAGAGGACTGTTTTAAGTGCCATGGTCTCCTCACATTATGAAGAGAAGGGAAATAAAAGTCAAAAACAGCCCTGCTGCAGCTGAATGGGGGGACAGTTACACTGGAGCTGGAGAACCGGCCCAGAGTGGGCACCCTTTTGACAGGTGAGATTTAGTGGGATAAATTAAAGCAGCAAATTGCCACTGATGAGTCACACTGAACCAGCATTTAAGCAGTAACATCCATTGTCTCTCTTATACAATTTATATAGCAATTATGGCCAGAGAGAAGTGCGGCACTACTCCCTGTTATGCTGATAACAATGGCCACAGCCCTGTTTGTGAATGGAAGCCAGTATCTGTCAAAAAACTGTTGAATGGTGTGTGAGAGAAGTATGAAAAACCATTCCAGCTAGGATTCACATTCATGCGGCTCTCCCAGGTCCAAGTTATTCTTCATTTGGCCAAGTACAGAATACAATGCAAGTCAAAAAAGGAGGATAGCTTACCTCTCACAATGGACCATATGGATGTGAGAATCTGCATGTTCTGTGGCTGTGCATGCTGATCACTTTGCCTCCATACTTCACTGGCAAGTGTTTTTCACACTTGTATTCACAACACACAGGCATACCCTGTTATCCATTGAGAATATGTTACTGGAAAGTGTGACGGTTTATTGAATAGGAGGGGAAACTGTATGAAGGGATTTGTGAAAGACACATGATTTAACCACACAGGGACAGTAATACACCACACAGGGACAGTGTGTCAGCATGTTGTGACAATAACATCTTTCCCTTCATTCCAGTGACACTACTCAAAAAAGCAAGATCTCAATGGCATGAGTGAATGACAAGGATGAGAGGGATTCAGCTGCATAACCATACACAAGGTTCTCAACTTAATTCTGCTAGTGTTTGTGTGATGCACAGCAAAACTTCAGTGAAATATTTAAAATAGTGTCTATATTCTCAGCAGTTATTTTAACACAAGCAGGTATTTGGCAGGAACACTTCAGGATGACTGGATGGCTCAGGGAAGGAAAAACAGTTACAACAGCATTTAGCAGAGTACAATATTAAATGACTGATTATGGACTTCTAAAATGACTGTAGAAAAATGACAGAAAGTGTGGATTTGCTCCGCTGAGGTCTTATATGTACTTAGGTGGGCTCTATGACATGCAGTACCTCACCCTACTTGAGGGTTTCTCATGTAGAATAGCTCATTACAAGTCCAGTAAGTTACCGTAAATGCACAAGGTGCTTCATTTTCTCCAGAATATTATATCCTGTTCCATGTCATCTTTTTCTCCTACTTGTTATTGTCTTTTGACCCTCACCCTGTCTAGAAAGGCTAGAGGTAATTTACAACCTAACTGGAAAATGAGCTGGGACACTTGGTTGCTGTGTTACAGAGAATTGGACATGACTTTTTGAGACCACTGTGCTATATATTTCTTTATACAGATACCTTTGGGTACAAAACTGCTGCATGTTGTGGTGAAACTTAGAGATATTTCAGCTGATTTTCTTCAGATGGCTTGAACTGGAGAAATAGTCCAAATCCTTTAGCCCAGAGTTCCCTGCACAGTAGAGTGAGTTATCCCACACACAGCTCCACGCTATCAGAGCAGAAAGGGTCCTTGTAGTTTGCTATTGCAAGCAGCCTGTGCTGTGGCACTGCAGGTGCACAATGTATACAATATAGTATAGCAGGTACTGTAGACATATTTGTGATGGTATTTTCCTTTAGTCTTAGAAAGAACAGGGAAATCCCCACATCCAGCTCTGTTCCTTGTATCTGCACCATTGCTTACGTGTCCTTCTTATGGTATTATTGTTCTGTATCCCTAGGTGCAGCATTCCTGTTTCTGCTGTTTAAGAGATAACATGGGTGGAATTCATCTTCCACAATTGTAAATGCTTATGGCTGTATTAGACTGCCTTTAGACTCCCTTTATAGATGCTGAAAAATAAATGAACTCTTTTAGATTCTGGTTTATGTGACTCCAATTTCAGATGTCTACTTTATGGTAAGATCAATTGTGTTCCAGAAGTGTTTGTGCCCCTTCATCAGCTATAAAGGAAATTTGGATTGCTAACTCAGTGACAGCATCTACAATATTTACATCTATATTTGGGCAGATGAACTTTGCTTTGTGTATATTACTGATTTATAGGTTTGTGGTTTAAGTTTGGGTTTGTTTTTTTTTTCCATTGAGATTTGATTTACTGGACTCTTGCAATATAGAAATAAGGATTTATTTTTGCCTGATAGCCACCCTCAGTAAAAGTAACTCAAGCAACAGATTGCTTGGAATGGTCCTTTGGACATGCAAAGAGTCGTGAGGTTTCAATTTTTGATGGCGGAGGGCTGAAGTGGTAGTGATACCTGTGGGTTTATCGAATAGAGAGAAAAGCCCGTGAACTTGCAGGTTACCTCCCAGGATTATCAATGTTTTGGACATTTGATACTTCTAAACCTGAAGGCCTCCCTTTCTGTCTGGGGTACGTTGTTCTTTATCACCTGGCATTTGGGGAGGTGAGAGAACAACACTCCCAGTTGCCTACATAGAGCTGTAGCAGGCAGCTCTCTCCTGTAGTTGATAGCACTTCATGCCTTAAGTCTACAGTTTGAGATCTTCCTGGCCTTTGCATTTCTGGGAGCATTGTCTCCGTGCTGGAATCCACTCTGTGACTCTAATCTGCTTTTCAGTACCCTAAATACACAAAGCTGAGATTGTCTGTTTCAGTAGGTTTCTCCACAGATGTATGAAATTCGTACCTGTACTGGAAAGATCTTCCTATGATCCTTAGTTTCAATCTGGCTTTATTCCACACATGCTGAACTAATGAGCTCAATGTCTCTACTCAGCAAGCGAGTGTACATAGCATAGATACAGTAGCAACCTTTAGGCCAAAGATACTAGCTAGAAATATGCTCACAAACCCAACTGCTTAACCTTCCTATCAGCTTTCCATGTTCACCTATCCATACAGTTTCCCATTTGTGAATTGCTGATATTTTACACAGCCAAAGGGGAAGAAAGAACTTTGTATAGAATCTATTTTTTCCCATCCTTTTGGATATAACTGCACACTACACATTAATTACAAAACAAGCAGATAGAGGTTAGTTTATTTGTATATGTAACACATATAAAGAGGTTAAAAATGTATAGCTGTTTTCTACCAGTTGCTGAAAGGACTGAGGCTATACATTTGAATGATTCAGCACACATCGCATCACAATAAGGGCTAGAAATTTCATTAATTTTTTAGGGGGGTCTGTTTGGTTTTTCGTTGTTTCTTTGTTTGGTTTTTCATGCATTGAAGTATCTTCCTACATTTACAAACACGTTTGAATCACACTGTAGATCCTTTGGAGCAGTAAACCTATTACTCAATCACACATTTCAATGTTCAGAGTTAATACTTTCACCTATTGCAGCCTAGATTTGTGTAGGAAGGTAGCATGTAGGCTTCCCACTAAAAGCAGCTAGAGATTTTCCTTCATGCAACATAAAATGAAAATAACATAATTTACCAATTTGCAAGGGAAAAATAAAACTAGGATTGTATCAGATGTTTCTTTTAAGAAGTTGCACAATAAACACATTTTTTTAATTTGACAAAACTGTGGAAACAATATACATTAAAAAAATTCATCGACATAAATGACATGTTCAGACTGGGGCTTTGCATAGTCATAAAAAAACCCCCATTTCTCCAGATGGCATTAGGAAGTCTCACTGGGAAAGCATAATTTTATTCTTGACATGGCTTATGTGCTATATAAAAAGAGAAATTGTTCAGAGAATGAACAATAGCAGCAATGCCAAAGCAGTTAGCTTGTATGTTGGTTCTAGTTACGCCATTGCTCACTATGTTTCTAGTTGAATATTTATGGAAGAGGTAACTGGTGAAAAATTCCTTTTATAAAATCACTCAAATGTTGATTAGAATGTGGTTTTTTTTGGAGGTCATGTAATTCTACCTTGTGCTTAAAGGGGGACTACCACTGACACCACGTCAGGCTCTGTCCAGCCAGGTCTTGAGAACCTCTATGGAGGAAGCTTCCTCGGCCCTTCTAGGCAGCCCCTTTCTTGCAGCACTGCATTGTGGAAAAGCTGTTCCTCATCTCCAACCTGATCCTTCCAAGGTGAAACTTGTTCCTCCTCCTGTACTGTAGCAATACTGACAAAAGGTTGAGTGTTTGGCTCCAATGTCTTTCTAACTGTCCTTCAAGTAACTGTAGTTTGCAGCTAGAACATCCCCTAGCCTCAGCTCCAAATAAGCCCAGTTCCCATGGCTCCTCTAGTTCATCTGGACCCCTGACTATCTTAGCAGCTGCTTAACGGTCCTCTCTAGTTTCTCAGTATCCCCCTTGACCTTGCAGATGGGGAGGACATCCCAAAACGAGTATATTTATTACTGCCCTGTACTCACCACTGCTGAGCATAGGACAGTAAGAAATTCTTTTATCTGCAGGACACAGCCATAGCATAGCACATTATAAAGCTGCATTAGCTGTGATAAGCACACATTGTTACCTTACATACCTGGCAGTTGCAGCACTCTTCACCAGCTTCTCATGCTGCTCTGCTAGCTCGTTACCAGCCTGTATTGCTGCATAGAGTTTTTCTGCTCTCATAGTGTTGTGCTTTTTCTTACTGAACTCCATCAGATTTCTGTTTGTTTAATCCTGAGCATAAGTGCCAGGAGTGGACCATTAAATGTTTTCTAGTTAATGGATTTGAGGGATATTCAGAGATACGCTGTCAATTGTGTTGTTAATGCGTACATTTTATCTAGCACTGACACTAGAAAATAGGGGAGTCAATGGGAATTTTGCATTTAACTTTTATAGTTGTCATTGTTTTGGCTGGTGAGTTCAATCAAAAAATGTTGATCAAAAAATGTTGGTCCAGCTTGGTTGGACCAAGTCTCTTGCAAGCACTTTACCGAGGTTTTTTTTCTGGTAGAAGATGCATGAGCATCTTTAAACCAACAGGATTTCATAGTTAAAAAAAAAAGAAATTGGAAATAGAATGTCTCAGGCTTTGGGAGAGGTAACATTTTGGCTGAGTATGAACTTTGCCTGTTAAGTTTCTATTGGTTTCTGTAGTGCCCTGACCAACAGTTAGTTGTATTCGAATCTACTATTTTCCGACTAATCTTTCATTTGTGTATTAATACTTGCTTTCACTGAAGATGCCATATGGATGAACTGTCACAGCCTCCACTTGTGTGTGTCTTAGGATCTGCTCCCTCATGTACTTTAGGTGACCATCACACTAAGCTCTGTAGGATTCAATGCTCTTTTCTCTCCTGGATGTTAGGCACACAGGACCTTGGTGCAAAGGCTTGTACAGGCTGCAGTGCCCTCACTCCTGTGAAGGTACGTAACAGCAATGCTCTGACTTATCTGACTCAAGCAGTGGAAGGGAAAAAATGGATGTTAGAGGTGAAAAAACACCCAAGATAGCAAGGAATATTTACCTAAGAAGGGCAAAAGTTTGTTTTTTTTCTTGATTTTTTTTAATTTGTCTTATTTTTGATTCCTATCTGACAACTACAACACCCCAGGAAACTTACTTAACCTTATCAAAGGGTACCTTTTCAGCTTTACTATGATCCATGGTGCTGTTAGACTAAGACTTGCTCTGTAAAAAATAATCTGACTTCTGACAATTCTTCTTTAGAATCTAAAGCTGCTACAGTGTGGAAAAATGTGTACCTATGATGTGCACTGGTTGCACAAAAGTAGAAGGCAGGCTAATGAAACTCCCATTAGCTCAGATTTTACTTACATGACAAATTATTTCTTTTGGGGACAATTCTGTGGCAGTCTGGAGAAAGATACATCAAATTATGATAGTATGGAGCAAAGAAATAAATAAAAATACCCACTGGCACATGTTAGTGCTTGTGGAACTTCAGCATATATCAATTATTTTGCATCGCTAGTGCAGATGCCTTCTATTTATAAACCAACTTTAAAAATGTGAGGGTTTTTTACTATGGCTATTAAGTGACAGTGGTCTTCTAATATCAGTCAGTAGGAAAATGTTTGTTCCTATTATTCCTTACTTTCTGGATAGCTCCCTGATGTTCAGCTTTGCACATTTTCCATTTCACAGACTGAGTTTACATTAACTAAAACTGTCAAGCAGTAATTCAGTTCTTAACTAGTTTTGTGGTGGTGAGACAGAGGGCAACATAAAAAGGCAGAACTTATTGGCATGATTCATCATCATAGTTTATTGCACACTCAAGCCAACTGGGCAGGAAATGTTATTAAATTGGAAGATGTATCAGAGCCTTCTGAATTGGGCAGGATGAACATCTTAAATCTCTGGAAGGACTGATGTGCTCAGCTCAGAGTCAGTCCCCATTAATGACTGCAAGAATGTAGATGGTGCAGGTTAAGCTTTGCAAGGGAGAACAGCTGGCAGTGTTCACACTGTGACAATGTATGAGTTAAGGACTATTGTATAAAAGGCAAATAGTCATGGCAACAGTTATGCTTGCCTGTTTGTTATTCTGGGGAGTGAGGCATAATCACATCAGCTTGGTTACTGTGTGTCATACACTGTTATAACAAGCATCAGGTGCTGTTAGGGAAGTCCAGAATCCATGTTTATTTTTGGGTAGACAGGTCAGTACTAGTTAACTAGTTGTCTCAAAACACATACAGGGGCAAACCATGGAATTACATGTCAAACTAAGAAGTAAAAACATTGGAGCTTCTGAAGGGAAAAAGATTTTTTAGTGAAAATTTAATGAAATAGTAAGGGAGAATTAGGTGTAATTGAAGTTTCTTGTGAAATAAAACATATTTTGGAAAAAAATGCCTTAGGGGTAAGAACATACAGGAAGTATAAATATCACAAGCTCAGACAGGGAAATCTGTGAGAACATGAGAAATCTGGAGAGTTTCTGCATTATCTGTGCCTCAGCTGTCAGCTCCTGTTACCATAGACTGGAATCCTGAAAAAAAGTAGGGATTTCATACTCAAGCTGAGTTAAGATTGGAAACTCTGTGGTCACGAATGCACAGAGGCAGGAATTACATTGCATTCAAAGAAGATAAACCAAGAAGACACTCTCATTTTACAATAAATGGCTGCCAAAGAAAATATAATTGTAAAAATGCAGAGTACAGTTTTATCAGTAAATTTCATTGTGTAAGCAGATCCAAAGAACCAGCTTTCAGTGTACTGAAAAGGTTGGGATCGGGAAAATTTTGTAAACAAATTTAATTGCAATTTTTAAGTTATGAAGTCTTTATATTCAAGCAGTTTATTCAAAAGGCACATCTTATTCCTGGATTTCTCTTTGAATTTTGTATAATATTCTTCTCACTTCATGTTAGCTCCATGGATAAACCTCAGTCTCAAATCTTTTAGTTTACTGGCTGCTCATGCTGAATATTGAAAACATTTTTAAGGACGCTTTTAAAATTCGTTTCAAGAACACCCATCAGAAAGGTAATACGCTGTGCCTCTTTGCTTAGGCAAACTTTCAGATGTCTGTTTTTGTTTTGTTAAGCCCACAACTTCCATAAGAAAATACAACCACCAAAATATGCACGCAATATTTGCATTTTCTGATAATGTGTATTTATTTGTATCCAGAAATACAAATGTTGGGATCAAAATACGAATATAAATAGTACTCTAGACGCACAGCCCTACTCCTTAACACAAAGTAAACTGGAATGGATGTGATCGATAAGGGAAAGTCGTTGTCTGAGAACTCGAGGAGATGAAGCACATGGGTGTTTGATTTTTCTGGTTAGGTCAGTCTGGGAGATCACTAGGATGGCTATCTAACTTAGAATGACATACTGGTACTAGTGCTACCTGTAGTATTCAAGGCACATTGGGCACATAATTGTACTTTCATTTCACTATGACATCACAAGCTGCACTGCTAGCAAAGAAATCACACACCCCTAAGAAAAACAGGAAAGAAGGATAGTTAGAAATCTAAAATTTTTTGTGTTTTATAAGAAAGTTCAATTTGGCACATAGTTGGCAGTTTTATGTGATTCCTAAAATTGCACTCACTTAAAAAAAATCCTTATGTTGTCATGTTGTAAAAAAATGTTTTGAGAACCATATATGAAGAGTTTTAAACAGGCTTATATGAGGTGTTTGATGATTGCTTTTGATAGCCTCTGACAGGGCTTAGATTCCCTCAAGACTAGTGTTCCTACTTGCAACAGCCACATGTTGGCCCATGATTTATAATTGGTATTGCATGTGAGAATGGATGACATTAAAGTCATAAGACTCCTTAATGACTACAAAAGAGAATATGAGGGACCGATACTGTAATCTCTCTGCACGAGGTTTCCCACTATTGTTCAGGAGTACTCCTTTGTGGAAGCTTATTTCTTTTGGCGAACTCCAGGACTGGCATACTTCCCTGGTCTGCCTGTGCAATAGTGTCAGATGCAATTATTTAAGCAGCTTTCAGTGAGTTCAACAGCAGCTCACATTTTAAGGATCTCGTGTGGTCTGTAAATACAGAATGAGCTCTAGCATGCTTTGTTCCACATTCATTTGTCAGCAGCTAAAATATATCAGCAATATTGTTCTGTTCATTTTCTATGTACAATTTAGAAATTTTGGCATTTACCTATTTTTGATAAATAAGAACACAAATCACAAATCTCCCTTTAAGTACTTAAGTTACAAATCTGCTCTACACAAGCTTTTAAGCCAGTTGATGGATAGTCAACACTTCCAGAACGTGACCTGGTCTAGTGGAGGGTGTCCCTGCCCATGGCAGTGGGGCTGGAAGTAGATGACCTTTAAGGTCCCTTTCAACTCTAACCATTCTGTGATTCTGTGATTCTATGATCCAAAGCTCCTCCTGTCTGCTTGTAAGAATGTTTTAACTTTAACCCCTCTTCTGGTCAATGGTCTTGATTGATTAGGAAGCTTTTGACTCAGACCTAGAGGCCTTTTCTTGAAAACTTGAAATCGTAACACATTCTCAATAGCAAGCCACAGTGAAGCCATACCCAGCTTCACTCTGGATATTGTATTCTTTGTATTTTGTAATATAGTATGTCCACACAGCTTCCTTTCTCCCAAGCACTGCCATAGGCTGCAAGAAGGAAAAGAGACATTAGGAACTATTTAGTGCTGTATTAAACACTAATAGAAGCACCTGGATTTCTCTATAAGAAGTTCTACAGGCTGGCTGAGGCTTCCAAATAAAGCTAACCTATGTGAGTGCGTGACAGCAAAGAGGTTGTTGTGGCTCCTCTGGCTAGTGTCATTCATTAACTTGATAAAAGAATATCTGGCAAATAACTGACTGTATCAGTGCCTGGTTTGCCTGGTTCAGTCCTAGAGCGAGTCTACCCCCAGACATATGAATAAGCATAACCACGTCTTCTGCTGTCTTACTTTGTTCTTCATAAATAGCAAATGATTAGAAGATGAAAATGCATGTTTTGATAGAAAGCAGATAATTCTCAGGTGTCCAGCTCTGTGGCACTGAACTTCATGATGAATTTTATTTTTTAATTTCACATATATTCTAGGAAACCCCTTGAGTACTCCAGATGCATACAGACACTGTCTTGAAGACCCACAATAAAAGCAAAAAAATAGAAGAAAGTAAAACCTGTAGGAATACATCATCACAGATCTCCAGTATCTCCTTTGAGGAATGTCAGTGGTCACTAACCAAGTGCTTGAAGTCAGATACAATCCAAAGTCATTTAAAGAAAGAGCTCCTAGGTAAATTGGATTATTAGAGCAATATTTATCCCTAATTCAGGACTAGACGTGTTTATAGGATAGCATATCACTTTAAGTTACACACCACAGGTACGGTGTCCAAAAAAATTATTGTCAGAATATTGTCAATTCAAATGGAGATTATTTTTTTTCTGTTAAAATTGAATTTCTTT
Organism: Coracopsis vasa; assembly: GCA_026283785.1. Taxonomy (NCBI): domain Eukaryota; kingdom Metazoa; phylum Chordata; class Aves; order Psittaciformes; family Psittacidae; genus Coracopsis; species Coracopsis vasa. The sequence goes on from JANHGB010057644.1 coordinate 15,869, forward strand.
TTAGATATAAAATACAGTGTTTCTTGGGTTTTTTTGCATCTAAAACAGTGGTCTAAACGATAAAGAAAGTAGATTCTCTCTTTGTTTTCCAGGCAGACCATGGATCCCAAGGGAAAAGATAAAACTATTAAGGCAACAGTCTTGAAGTAAGGCTTTCTTTTTCACATGCATACTAGAATCCTTCAAGATGACAATGTGGTGAGCCATAAGAAGCTTTTAGGCGTATAAATACAGTACAAGATTATAGTATACCTTTTTTTTTTTTCAGTATATAAGTGTAAGTTTCAATGTAAGTTTTCAGTACGTGAGTGATTTTGTTCTTGCTAATTTTATAGGTGAAGGGAGAGAGGGAGGAAGATTCTAAAATTAACTCAGAAAAAATAGAAAAAAAAAGCTACAAAGGAAAAAAAACTTCACCTTTCAGCTGTGGAAATGCATTCGCAATGCATAGTTTGGATTTTTGCCTGTTTTAAACAGTCTTCTGTGAAGTGACCTGGATGAAGTAAACATTAGCCTTGAGTATATGCTCTGCATCTCTTGGTGGAATGAAGCTGCTGAGTGAAGGAAGGATTCTGCTAAACTGCTGAAATCCCATTGCAGTTTCCTTGCTACTTGGGAATTAAGAAACCTACCGACTGCTTAAAATATAAATAAAAATTGGACAAATGCCCATTGTTTAAGTTGAAGACATCTAGAATATTGGTCACTCACTGTAGTGCTCAGGAAGAGCTCCAGCAAGGTCATTGTCCCTCTTTCTAAGTCTCAGGCTGAGAATAATATATACTTTGACATCAAGAAATGCTAAAGGCACTAATGTTAAGAGGCACAAAGATTTCACCGTAAGCAAGAAGGAGAAGAATATCCCTTGAAAAAAAGTAACCTAATTGGGTAGGCAGCTAAGATTATGGGGTATGGCTTGCCTTTTCTTAGTGCTTTACGGAAACCCAGAAAAAGCAACCAATGGGGAAAGTACAGTCTGCTATGGACATCCTTTATAAGTTGTAGTGGGTGCTTTGTTTTACAGCTTAGAAAGTAACACCAGCCCTCCAGATTCTGAGACTGGTGAAATCTGTCTTAAAACATGGAGTCTCCCTGCCCACAAAGCAGTACAGTAATTAGGTCTTTCCAGAGCTGCACCTGGTCTTTGGAGCATGGGCAGGGCAGAGCCTCTTTCCTAGGTGTATGGTGAAATTTGGTGTAAAAAGGAGGCAAGCATTCTTCCCTTCATGAAATGACCAATTAAGGCGAGCTGTGATAAATTCATGCAACAACATGAGGTGCTAGACTCCGAGAAACATTAGGGCTGCAGAAGTGTTCGAGATGATAGCTATCTATCTGAGCCATTTGGCATGATGCCTCCAGTTCCAAAAATATCATTTCCTATCAGCTAACAGCTCATGTGTCACTGCTGTTCCAGCTGATGAATGTGCAAACCACCAGTTGGATGATTTGGAATTAGCTGTGAGTAGTGGGTGGGAAGAATTGAATAAGATGAGTAGGACAGATAAGAACTGCACAGCAATAAGAAATAATTTCCTCCTCCTCTTTTAGCTTCACTACTCATTGCTGTCTCTATGAAGACAGTTTTGGCTTTTTTGATTCTTCCTGCTGTAATTTTTAGCATTTTTATTGGTATGTACAATATACCAATACACAGGTGAGAATCAGTGGAGGATAAAATTAGCATCTGAAAGAAAAAAAAGACTATCAAAGTGCCTGGGGTGTTGTAATCTACAACTGTACTTCTTGATTAGAAAGTTACATTAAAATTGTGTGGTGTGTGGTGTACTTCAGTTCCACATTACTGCCGGAAATGGACACAGTGTAAACTAGCTGCAAGTTTTCATACACTTATTCTTGGAAGAATCACTGTAAAAGAAGAAGCTGTCAATATGTTAGGCATCAGGCCAAGAGAACTGAGAAGACTAAATAAAGCAGACCAATATTTTTATAAATTCTTAACTATCTTGAAAATGTTGCCCTCAACACTGGAAAACTTTGTCCATCAGCTTCTAACTGAAGTGAGAGAATAAGAGGTTTGACTTTAGATCTTCCTGGGAAAAGGAAGATCTGAAGTTAAAGTAAAAAGTTTACAAAAGTAAAGTTAAAGTAAAAGGAAGATCTAAAGTTAAAGTAAAAAGTTTACGAAAGTAAAGTTAAAGTAAAAAGTTTACGAAAGTAAAGTTAAAGTAAAAGGAAGAACCTGGTTAGATAAAGCCTCACAATCTTTTCTGTAACTTCAAACAGGAAGGAGCGTAATGTGAAGACACTTGATTTTGTGGTTTTACATACATATCCAAATTCATTCATCCCACTAGTAACTCAGTTCTGCCTTTCTCTGTTTCCTTTCCTTCCTTAGAAGTATAAAAAGAAGTACTAACAAAAAGAAGTCATTGAAGAAATATAAGTTTTGAAAATGAAATTATCTTAGAAGCAAATGGTCCAAAATGCTAAAAGGTGGTTCTTGCATTTCTCATGGGACAGTGCACAGAACTGTTGATTTTTTTCAATTCGCAAAAGAATATCTGGAGGTTAATAAGGATATTCTTACTACTACAGAAGGATATGGCACATAGATATATGCAGACCACATTATCTAGATGTCTAGAATAATTGCATTTTGAATGACGCAGAACCTAGAAAGCTTATCTTCCCTTATCTCTGGGTTTTCAGTGGCTGCCAGAGACAGAGCAGTGAAGCAGAGAGAGTAAACCAAGCAACTAGGAATAAGCAGAGGAATGCATTCTGAAACCTGCCAGCCTGTGGCTGCTCACCTTCCATATAGATAAATTTTTTGCACATAACCCCAGAATAGAATATATTACACTGTAGAATATGTCCTCTGCTGTCAATAAAAGAGCAGAAGCCAGTCGTGTCTGCAGATTCTTTCTTGGTTAGGACCATGGCAAGTAGAACTATATACTTCCAACTTCTGTTTATGAAAGCACCCAGAAAACAAAGGTAGGATGAAGAGACTTAGCAGAATCAGTCTTCCAAGGAAGGTTCTGATGGGATTGTATGCTTTTGTCAAGAATGGATAGCCATGAGCAGAAGTGTAGGAAAAGTATATGCTCATCATCTAAAATGGGAACATTCCACTTCCACACTTACTCCCAAGACACTCAAGTATGCAACTGCTAAATAAACCTCACTTGAGCTTTTCAAGATCTAATGGTGGAAGCTACCTTCTTGTGCCTCATCTGTTTCAATACTCCCACCAAAATCAATTGATTGTGCAGAGGGTTTGCAGGATCAGGCCCCTAAAGGATAACTTTCAATTCTTTTATTTAGTTTTGAAATATTTCTAATATTGTTTCAAAATATGGCTGAAGGTGGTTGTTAGAGTAGACTATTTCATAAATAGAGGCCAGGAAGTTCAATTCAATCACTTTCTTGCACTGATGAAAATATAACTTACATTCTTAAATAAAATGCACACTTCCAAGTGCAAGATGCAGAGGTTTACAGAGTAATAGTTTTAGAGTAATTTGCTACTGAGAGTTATCAAAACCTTTAACATGTATTTTTAAATCAGAAGGTTATCATGGATTTAGAAGGCATCAGATTGGGCAGATTTTGCTAATAAACCTAACCCAAGTATTTCTTCTCTGTGCTTCTAATTTGAATTTTTTCAGTCCTTAGAAAGGACTACCCCACTTAAATCCAATTCTGTCTGATAATTTAGATAAGGGAAAGACAGAAGTTAGTATTTTGAATAACTACAATTAACTTTTGTGTAATTTTTTTCAATTAAATCTCACTGGAATCACAGAGCAGCAGCAAGAACAGACAGTGATGTTTCAAAGACCACAACAGAATTTCTGTTCTTTTAGGATTACCACTGCATTAGTTTTTTCTTGTTTGCAGGATTTTCCTTCTGAGGAGAAAAAGAACTGCTCTTCAATCACATCTACTACTCATTTTTTATCAAATATTGTGTGAAAGAGACACACTTTTTTTTGAGATGATGAGGTCCTTCGGAAGACAAAAAACCCGAGAATTTTGGGTTTAGGCATGTTTTAACTCTAGTCATTTGTAACCATTTGTCATCTAAAGGGTAGTAACAAGCCATTGCTATTTAGTTTTGAATCTGTTTTGTTTTCTTAATAATAATAATTAAGACTGTCTGTAAAATATGTAATCTAGTTTAACACTGTAAAGCTAGTTTTTAAAAATGGGTAGTTTAAGAATTTAATGCTCAAAAGCTTAAAAAAAATACAAAACAGCTTTATATTAGTTGGTAGTTTAGGAAAAGATGAAAATGACATTTTCCTACATGTGGTTACTATTCCATGATTATTCCAAATGAGTTCCCATAATGCCCTTTCTAAGTGAAATGAAAAGTGTTCAGTCTTCAGCTCAGACCCAGGGAACAACTGCTGTGAGTAAGGACTGCAATATTCAATTTTATGGAAGGAACAAAAAATGTCCTTTGGCACACATGTTTTTCAATTTTGTAAAATAACTTTGAGAGAAAAAATAAGAATGCATGAGAGCACTTTTTAGTAAATTCTAATCTGAAGAAAGTCACATATTCCTAGTGCTATTATATAGTGATTTTTACTCATGGCCTATCAACTATGATCTGCTACAATGACACAAACAAGCAGGAATCTTGTCCTGCTTCAAGTACTTTAAAAATCAATGACCATCCTGTGTTTAACCAGTCATAAAAAAGACAGTTAAAAGCTTGAAAAATTTTAGAAGTTATGCCTACAGCTGCCTCATTTATAGGCAAGTCTTTTATTTATATCAAAATAATAGCTTTCTCATAACTCTTCCTTTTCACCTTATGTTAAAACCAATATGTGTAGGTAAGTGGCTACTTCCATGAATTCCAGAAAGTAACGTCCATGTTTTGATCACACCAGACACATTTCCTACTGTCATTTGGTGGTTTCTCTATAGCAAGGAGATCACCAATGAAATATTTCCCCAAATCTATGGGACATAGCTCAAGCAAGACTAAATACAAATGAGTGGTTTCATCAGCTTTGGCTTATTTGCCAGTGCCAGTGTATGTTGCTATGAGCCTCACGAATATGGCAGCATTCTGAAGAAAGTATAGGAATGAAACCCAAAAATTACATATTTAAACTTTGCCTGAATTGTGTATAACTTCTATGCCAAGGGAGAACAGTAGAGATTCTAATATACAGTCATTATTCATAAACATTGCTTACACTACAAATTCAATTGAATTTGGTAAGGATCTTTTCCTTAAAATGAACAGCAGTAAGGAGAGAATTCTTCCACACTTTTCTTTTTCAGGCAATTACATATTAAAATTCTTCATCAGGCTTTGTGATGGTGAAGGTTAATGTGGCTTTTATAATTTGAGATGAAACTGACAGTGTCCTTCACTTTTTCTCTACTTTCACCATCCCTCCGCAGTGTGAAAACACAGCAGTCTTCACCACTACAGGCAACTCATTTAAAGATAGAGGTATCCAACCCAGTAGACCAGGTTAAACAGCAGGAAGGATGTAGGAAAAAAGACCCTAGAGTAAGAGTCCAGTTCTAAGATGTCTATGTGAATCCGTCCTCTCCTCCATGAGCCTGATTTACACTCTTCGTAACAACAGAAAAAGCTCTGGCAGTCTTTTCCATCCAGACATTCATAGACACACGCATCTTCAAATTCTTGCCAATACATGGCATTGTTCAATGTGATGACTGTAGTTGGTGGTCTCATATCAAGTACAGAATAATTCTGAGGAAAGAAAAAGAAACCAACATTTTGATAAGCTTCCATGGATGATACAAATCAAAATTAAGAATCACGAGAAAAAAAAATTTACAGGAGCTGAGAATAAGAGGTTGATACTGTAGGAATTCTAAATCTAGGGAGCATCTTTCTTTCCCTCAGAAGATGCCTTTTCAGCTGAAATTTCCATCGAGACATTGCGGAGTAGAAAGTTAAATAATTCTAGGTGTATTTGCTGTTTGGGTAACTCAAATAATCTTTTTGTTTCACACTTAGGAGTTCACGTGCCTGTCAGAATGTTATTGTCAAGTTTCCTTAAACACTTGTAGCTACTACATTGAAGAGTGGATTCTGAAAAAAAAGGAACATGTCTCCCCTCATCATTTAATTACAGAACAATCTCCACCTACTATAGTTTCATTTACTGCCTTTGAACTTTACCATAATTTATAAAAACAGATATGGTCAACAGATAGTGATTATTTCAGTACAGGATTTCAAAATGACACCCCTAGGGATTGTGCCCTTTAGTGTTTATGGCACTAACCATGCTCAGAAATAGGACATTTTGATATCTCGCATCCTCACAGCACCACTCACTCCTACAGACCTCTTCTTCTTCAATATACTCCCTATTTGCACTTTGTCAGCTTTTCTATCACACCATTTCCTTTTCATGAAAGGTGCTTTCTTACAACAGTCTCCTCTCTCATCAAGCTACCCATTCTATCCTCATAAATGTCACTTCCTCTACTGGCATCTCTAGGAAAAGTCCCATAAGATTCACTGCTTGTCTGCACCACCCTGACAAAGCAGACTCCAGCCCTGCCAGTGCAGTTTTTTCCACCTCAGGGGACCTTCCTCTCCCTGTGATTGCACTGAGCATTGCGTCTGCCTGCAGAAGCATGCTGGGTGTCCATTAACAATCTAGTCATACCTCTGCTTCATGCCTGCTTATGTTCCGCAGGATGATCTGGGCCCCTGCTTCAACACTTACTATACAAAGTACTCAGTGTGTCCTGTTGAAGGTGGTGGAGTGCATCTGAAAACTTTCACTCTGGATGTGAAACAGATCAGAAATAGGACTGATGTGCCTTGGTGAAAATTTTCCTTTTTCTATTGACTTCATTTTCTTTCTACAAGCCCTTTGGTTTGGCACACAATACTATTACCCATCTCATTAAAAATGCTGGTCTCTGAGCTAAGAATTTGATGTGGCATCCTTCTGCTTAGATGTTGGCATCTCCAACACAGTTAACTACATCTGAGCAGCTGTCCTATGGTATCCAGCCAATAACTTCTAGGACTCAATTCATCTCATCATAAGTAAATGGCTAAAATCTCATAGGTGCATTGTGCTGTGGACTGTAAATATATTGCTGTCTAGAAGCAGATTATTCCAAATCTATTTGTTGTGAATGACTTTATATCTGAGATTAGATGACAGAAATTACACCCTCATGGTCTTCTCTTTCATTTGTAAAGTTTCAGGTGGCTGGTTTCAGAGGTTTACAGTGTGCTGTACATGGAAAAAAGCTAAGACTATTGTACAAGCAATCATTTTTTGACTGCAGCACTTTGGAGAGAAAAAAAGCTATGACTAAAGAGTACATGGAGTTCTGCTATACCATTGTGACACATATTGTTCATTTATTTCAGTCTTTTATGAAAATTTCCTGCTCAGGGACTGAAATTTTCTATGCCTGGCTATAATATTTATAATAAAAAGAAGTAAGGTTAAGTTAGACCTCTCCAGATGATTTCGATACGTGAGGATAAATAAGTGCCCTGGTGCTGCAAAGGGAACTTTCTCATCTATCAATAGCCTGGTGTTTTTTTTTGTTATTGTTTTACCAACTATCTGCTCATGACAGAAGAAAAAATAAATGCCCTGACTAATTTGGTTGCTTGTAGGGGTACTGAAGTGACTAGATACAAGGTGAAGGTGGATGGTCCCCACTGAGTCCTCTGCATCTTGCTGAGCTGGGGTTGGGAGGAGAGGGGTGCACAGCCAGTGGGCACCATCCCAGTACCCAGCACTGAAATAAAATTATTTCAGACAAGATATAAGTGTGGAGGTTTCTCTAGGAGAAAAACAAGGGTTGGGATTACCTGAGCATGGATTTACTAAGATTAATAAATTTCATCTTTTAGGTGGCATTACTACAAGTCTGGAAAGTACAAGATGATATCTTGAGAGTCAGAGACATATGCAGGTTGTGTTACAGTTTGAACATGGAAGTTGTTTATGTATAGGAGAGGGCCCTGCTCAATATCTGTCTTATACTGACAAAAAAGGAGAGAGAGAGAGGGAGAGGAAGTAGGAGAGCGAAAGGGAGGGGAGGGAAAAGGAAAAAGAAGAGAGTTTGGAGAGAGATAGAGAGAGGGAGAGGGAGAAGGAAAAGGTAAAGGAAAAAGAAGAGGGAGACGGAGAGGGAAATGGAAAAGTGAAGGGGAAGGGCTTGCAAAGGCTGCAGACATTTTCCAAGCAAATCAGATTGACTAGATCTAGCCAAAGACTAAGTGTTAAACCCTATTGTAATTTTAATTGTGTATTTTTTCCATTTTTTTTTATTTAATTGGAAAAAGGAAAGTACCGCTACCCAGTCAATGTGCCTTATTGACTTAATCTTTCAGATAAGTCTGTGCAGGGAGTGACAGCAGTAGTGAGTGTACAAACACAATGCTTGCTGTAAAACCGCTCATTGTCAATGAGCAGATTTTCAATGCTATAGAGCTCTTTAAATACATCAGAAAACTCATGGTAAAAAAAAACAACCAAAACTGAAAATAAAGTCTAGAATATTATTTGTTATGGAGCAAGCAGTTGTAAATGAAAAACTTCAGCATATTCAAACCAAGAAATGCAAAAGCAATGTTTCATTTCTGTCCCAGTTCTTATTTGGACCTGGTAAATAGGAATCAGGCCACCCAAGCAGCTAAGTAACTAGCCCTCTGTATGGTTTTATATATATTAGTATGGATTGCAGTTTCACATTTCATACAACTTGGAGACACAATTTTGTGCTCAGTTTCAGTTTTATCACTTCTGTAAGTATATAAACAGTTATATGGAGGTTTCAGGAATAGAATTTATTCCAGTTTTAGATACAGTACAACTAACTGTGCTAAACTTGTGTGCCTAAATAATTTGAAAATCCACCTGAAAGCTTACTAAAGATTTTACAGATATACATAAATGAATTATTTTTCATGAAACTTAGTTAAAACTCCATGTAAGTTTGTGACATAACTTGTGCTTGCTACTGTTTTTATAAAATGTAGTGAGAAACTGCAGTATGGTATAAAGCAGACACACAGAATTTCTGAGGTAAAAATAATATGCAATATTATACACTTGACCCTTCTCTCTCCCAAATAATTTGATAAGTCCTTATCGAAAGAGGCAGCTATGTTCCTCTGCCACAGCCAAAACCAAACTGACCTTTTAACAAAAAAGCAAAGCAATATTTATAGAAAAGTCAGGGTAAAGCATAACAGCATTACAGCTTTCTCAGGAATTATTGCAAGTAAATGTCAACCATACATTCATACCTCCATTGCTTTCACTGAATAGTTTACTTACCATCACATGGCCAAAACTGACATCAGGTAGCTTAAATGAAGATAACAAAAGAATTATTCAGAAGGAAACATTACTTCATATGCATCTAATGTTCAATAGCATTTTTTAAACCTAGCGTTCAAATGCATTTGTCCATAAACCACTTCATGCTGAATATTCTGTATATTCAGGATAATATCTATACACTTCAAAAAACTGCATAAAACTTCAGTAGAATGCACACTTAGTTTCCACCTATTTTAAATCTTTATTCTACCCATTAGATTAATTACTTAGAAAACAATAGCTAAGTATGTGTTGATTCTTATGTTAATTTAAATCTCATCAGTGTTGCATGCTTTCACTCATCTTCATTCACGTGTCTAGAGATAACATCCTGCTCACAAAGAGACTCGACTTTTTCATTCAGTCCTTCTATAATTTTAGTTTCATCATTAGCAAGTTCATTTTGATGGCCTCATACTTTTCTTTTGGCAACAGTCTATTGCCTTTTGTGAGCAATGCATTTTTACAAGATACTATTAGAGGTTTGAGGGAAATTTCATTTAACTAAGTCGATGGTTTTCTAGGTTTTCTCTAATTCCATATTTATTTCAGCTTTCCTTCATTAGTTGCTCATTCAATTCTTTTGTATAGCTCTTCGTCCAACCACTTTTACCTCATGATCTATTATTCCCTGAAATTAGCCTTCTCTCTTCAATTTCCACCTTCAGATTCTTCCTGATTTCAAATGTTCTTATTTCCTCCATTACACAAAATGACATCCAACATGTCCAATTAATGTTCTCAAACACAATAGTTTCCACTGCTCTTGAGTAGACAATCCACTTCCCCTTCCTTGTGTTTTCACTGAGATTTTTTTCTCCATTATCCTGCCCCCCGTTATCCTCATAGTCAATTATAAAGTACACCAGTCAATTCTTTCTTCATGATTGTTTTAATTGATTCTAAATAAACAGCTTTTTGGGGGAGTCTGCGTGTTACTCCTGGAAGTGTCTTTTTGGTCCAAAATGCAGCTATTTATAAAACCTTTATAAGCGGCCTCTGTTTCTGTATTTGGGAATAAGCTCCTTTGTGCATAGGGCTAAAAGTAAGTCCTGGTTCCAAGTGGAGACATTGAAATGCCATTTGCGCAGTTCATAAGTATTTCCAGACCCATTAAGCTGAGAAATAGTGGATCCATTTGAATATACATTGATGTACATATGTTTGTATAACAAGCTATGCAATCTGTTTCAGTGGGAGTCCTTTATGACATACAGACAAAAGACCTGTAGGCAGGGTTGCTGCCTCGTGGTCAGCAGGTTGCTTCAGTTAGGAACAGACCACTCAACTAGCACGTAACTGATTCGGCTGTTGCTGTGGGCAACTATTTTCTACCAGCTTTTAGAGCAGATCACACCATAAACTGATAAGAGCTCGGAGCAGCAGAGTATCACAGGATTACAGGCTGCCACTGAATGGTTGTCTGCTCTCTGAGCCATGCACATGCTAGAAAAGAAATTTAAATGTGGCCATCTTACCGACTTTTTCTTCTTAGTACAGTTTGGTTTCCTGCAACTTGAGTAGTAGTTGAGCGCTGCATACTCCATCAGAGCAGCAAAGACAAATAGAAAGCATACAGTGACAAACAAATCCATAGCGGTGACATAGGACACACGGGGTAATGACTTTCTTGCAATGGTGCTCAAAGTTGTCATGGTCAATACAGTTGTGATGCCTACAGAGAGAAACCAGATTTAGTTGTATGCAGCATTTTTCCGTGTTGCAGAAGAATCTTTGGAAACAAAGAAAAATCCCCCAGAAATCCAAACTGAATCCAAATAATTCATTAATTTCATTTGGTAATATGAAAAATTGCATCAGTAGAGGCAGTAGGATTTTGTAAACAAAATTTTCCTCAGCTGTTTCTATTCATCTTTACAAAAGTGACATAAATATCCTGAAAAAATATAACCAGTCCTCGAATGAAATCTATAGGATGTCAGTTATTTGGCTGCTAGTACTTCATATAATTCCTCTTCATTCCTGAGAAATAGAAGTATTTTCATTCCCCCTTTGGACTGATACTTCATCATTTGTTACGAATGGCAAGCCCTCTGATAGCAAAAAACCAGAATTCCTCAATGGCTCAGGAATTAAAATAAAGCTCTCACTCAAATATGTCTCAAGAGAGATCCTGCTCTAAAGCCAAAGTAATCGTAAGGTAATCTTTCTATTTATAGTTAAAGTGATATTTTGCAATGATAGAGTGTTTGAAATGACAGGGGATGACTGAAATCACACCTTATAGAAAAATTACTTCCCACAAATGGCATTCTGGAGAGGAAAAAGTATCTGTGCATTACTTTTGACAACGTTGTTTGTGAAGGAATGCCCACCTCTGATTTGTAGTGTTTGATATAAACTACAGCGATTCACATGAATAAGCCTCCCCATTAAAACCATTAGAAAGTCCCTGAAAAAGACAGAAGGCAAGTTATTGCCTGGGCCTCAGCCTTCTTCTTTGATGAATAATAAATTGTAAACAAAATCAAACCCCAAACAAACAAAGAAACAACAACAAAGAAAATTGCTGCAAAACTCCACAACACAATAATCAAGATGAAAGTAATGCTGGTAGGAAGTAGGAAATGTGGGCTTTGCATGTACCTTCAACATCTAAAAGCTATTGAGAAAATATTTCTGTTTCCTGTCATCTGTGCTATTTCCCAATATAAGCACGGGGCTGCCATGATGCAGCATCCTGTCCAGACCCCTCAACATCAGTTCTGTCACTAGCTGATGCTTTGAAAAAGTTCCAGAGGCAAAGCCCATCCTTGGCCACCCATAGGAGTCACTTGCAAAGATGTCCAGGTGCAAAAGGTGTTGACTTACTAGCCTAGACTTGGCCCTTGCTAGCTATAGGTCAATTAGTTTTCTGTGTGACCCTGACTCAGGCCTTGGGAGTCACTAGCTTCAGAAGAACTGTACCCAGAGTATGACATAATCTACAATATGAAATTAAGTTCTTTAACACTTTCTAACACAAATCCATCCTTTTCAGAGCCACGTGCGCATGCACCTGCTATCAGGTATTTTACTACCTTCAAAAAATTCCTCAAAACCTTTAGATTTTTTCCAGCATGATATAATGTCTTTTTACCTGGTCTCAAGGGAAAGCTTTTATTTCCTGCTCATCCCATGATAGGCTCTCATATTACTTTAGGACACTTTTTTAATTAAAAGGCTAACAAAGATCTACAGATTTTCTACTGATCATTGTATTGACAATGTAATATTTTTCTGGAGGTATAACTTTGTGTTATTTGTGACAAGAAGTATTGTGCAGGTGTCTGTAATGACAAACAGCTCCCAGAGTGACTATGGACAGGAAGGCAGAGAAGTTAAAGAAAAATTGCCATTAGTCTCTGTGCTTAAGTATAGAAGTCCTCAACTTGAGTCCTGTAACTGTGCTTTAAGCCTGAATGTGAATGCCTGCCTGCATCATGCTTGAGAATGTGAAAACCTAGAAGCTCTGGGTGAGAACTAAACAAAACCAGCTCAGTAAGTCATGTTGTAGATGCCTCACTGATACAGAATCTAGGAGGTTTGAGTGGCTCTGGACTAGTTTTAGTTGACTGAAACGAAGAAGGTTCTATTAAATTTATAGAAACAACAATGATATAAGATTTATTTTGGTTTTCAGATATTAATAGTGTCCATCCTCAGTCTCTTTGACAGCAAAACATATTTGCTACAAGAATATAAAACCTTGGGGAAAGGAAAGTTTAGCATTATCACAACCACTGTAGTTTCTGGACTATAAATTATATTTTGAATTATGGCAAGGGCATGACATAAGATTGTTGAACACAAAGACAGAAACATCCAAGAAGCAAAGAGCAAAGAGAAAGAAGGTGTACCAGATGGTACAGTTTTGTATTCCTATACATTTACCAGCTGGAATATAGAAATGCATTTATGAATAAAATGCAGCACCCATTATTTCCAAATAGAACATCTACATTCCATGCCTGTAGCTCATTTTCTCTCTGAAGCTAAGAGAATTCAGTTGTTCAGTGGTTTCAAATGCAATAAACCTTGCCAGATGAAATTGTTAAGACTCTCACTTTGGGGAGGCCTGTATGGCAAAGTGAGCTTTGTGTCTGTTACTGAAGTTCACAGTGCTCATGAACTGTCTATTTCAACAGAATTTTAATATCAGGCAAGCACAGCTTCGAAGTAACCTGGCTTCAGAATTTTCAGGTAGACAAGTGTTAAGTGGGAGCTTCCAAGTTTCTGTATAAATACCATTTTGTGACATTTATGTTCTCTGAACAACTTCCATACCAAAGATGCTATTTCATAAGTAAAAAAGGACTGTCTGGGAGATCAACTGATGCAGGGATACATAATGCATGAAAACACTTTAACCTTTAAATCACTGGCCTAAACAGTTATTCAAAATTAGTTTGAAAGCTGCTAACTGGACAACTGTATGCAAAATGAGGTAGCAGGAGCTTCAGTGTTAGAAACTGTTTGGTCACCGAGGCTTATTTTTGCTTATTTTCCTAACGGTATGTTTATGGGACACTGGATGAAAGGTCTACTGCTTTTATTCATGCCATCGTTTAAAAACCTAATTTCTCCACCAGCTCTGGCACCTGTTTAGAGCACTTGCTTGGTTTTCTAGTGAATGAGCTTAAGATTGAATGACAATGAAGCGATGTTCATCTTTTATTAAACATGATCTGTATCTTATTTTACATCAACACATTGCTGGCCTTGATACCCACTTTTTGTTTAAACTGCAGTTTGAAGTTGCTCTGTAGTAACTGCCTAGTCCTATTGCATATTATACCCATTATGAAAAAGTAGGGAGAAACTGGGATGAAAGCTTCAGTTTAACTTAATTCCCTTCATGTTCAAGGAAAACAACCTATTATTATTTTCCAGATCATGACTTTTCTTCAGATACTTGCCGGCTGCTCTTGACTATGAACATTGGGAAAATATACTTTTGATTACTACAGACAAGCAGAAACAGCAGTGAGCCATTTTATTTTTTTCTCTTTGAATGGAGGGCAGAATAAGCTGCAACTATAAAACACAGTTCTCGTCCAATACTCAAATTCTATTTCCAGTTTCCCACTGACTCTTCAGGTGGCCTAGAATGAGTCACATTGCCACTCTGGGCATCAGCTCCTCAAAGTGCATGTTAAAAAGGGACTATGATGCCAAGTTTTTAAAGAGCACTTTGATAAGTCTGGACAGTGCTGCTGAAAGGATACTTATGGTCCCATTTTTTCCTTCACAGCCAAATATCCCGATTGTTGGGGTTTTTTCCAGCACAGAAATAGCTTATTACTTAGTGTTATTCAGAAAGCGGTGAAACCTGTCCTTCATGTAACTGTGAGTAGCTGCCAATAGCTTCAGAAATTACTCATTAATTTCAGAGAATGAAATATTTCCCTGATGCTAGCCCTGTATATTAATGCAGCTACACTCGGAGCAGGTTGGGGTGCACTGAGCCTACAATTAATTTCAGCTAATTAGCAGAACAATTTCAGTGTTTTGCCCTTGGCTGCATTACAATTTCACCATGTGCCGCTATCCAAATGTGGATGTGTGCTATTGCTCAGACAGATTTGTAAGTTGCATTATATAAGCAGACCTACAGTAAACTGGGAACATCTGGTAACTGCAGCCCAAGAGTCAAGTCAGTCTGGTAACAGTCAGTCCAAGAGTCATTGCCAGTTTGGGAGCAACACAACTCTGGGCACAAAAAGAGGTGACCCATGTACATATTATTTATGAAAAAGTTATATATTAGCCCAGTAATTTAATTCTTCATCAGAGTTTTAGAAGGTAGTCATGATAGCCATTCAATATAACCTTGGTACCTTTCATCTTAATGTTCATATTTCAAACTCATGACCTCAGTATATGAATACATTTTTTGTCTGAAGCTCCTGCTGGCTGAGGGGGCAAGGCAGGGAAAGTCATACTGCAGTGACTAGTGATCTAGCCTATTTCTGTGTCTAATTAATTGGAAAACAGAGCTGTGTGGTGTGGGGAACCACCCTCAGGGACAGGGTACGAACACTGCTTATGAAAAATCAGTAATGCAAACTGTTAGATACCTTTTCTCCCTTTTCTGTTATGCATTAAGAACGATAACCCAGATGGAAGCTGTGTGACTCTGCACAAACATAGGCTTCAGACTCTTATTTAAAAGATGAAGCATGGTCAATCTTAGTTTATCTCCACTGAGACACTGAATTTAAGAAGAAAGGAGTTCATCAGAGTACGCTAAAGGCCTGTTGCTCAATTTTCTGGCCAGGAAGGCAAGTCTACACAGCCAGGAACAGGCAGTTGTACAGCTGCTCTGTCCTCACCTTTGTATAGTCTTTTGAGCTGTCCTGGAGGTAGACAGGGATCACAGAATAACTCTGTCTTAGGGTCTGTCATGTTGCTGGGGCCACAGTGGCACTTTGGCACTCACATAAAGGGAGTGAGGACTGAATATTTCTTTATTGGAAAATAACCTTAGACAACTGGACCCACATGATGTCACATGACTTACAATGGTCAGAAGTGCTATGCTTGTTAAATTTACAAACTCCTAGAGAAAATCCAGCAGGTTATGCTCTTGTGCTGACCTCACACAAGACGGATTTTAAGAAAGAAATATCTGTGAAGTGTGAACCAGTGCTGGCCGCTTGCAGTCATCTTGTTACAGGTTCTCTGAGACTTTTACTTCCACAGCTCCAGGTCACTGAGCTGCTCTTGGTTTGGAAGTATGCCCTGTGTCACTCACTAAGAATTAAAGCTGATACAACCTTCCATTAGGAAGATGCCTAAGGATTGATAGTAGGAATGGCTGAGATATAGCTTCATTGCTTAAATAAAGCTGTGGCTAGTGAGGGAGTTAAGCCTAGAGGATATTTTTGGTAATATATTTCTTCTATCATTCAGCTGAAGGTTACTAAACTATTGAAGTATTAGAAGTTTCAGGAGGAATAATGTTTGTTACCCAGGGCTTAGTGCACCCTGAATAGATGACTACATGATTTTTGCGTGAGTGAAGAACTTAGAAAGGGGGATGAGACTTCCAGACAAGTTCAAGAGACTTAGCCACTAAAATCTCATTCAGAGTGAATGGAGTTTAGAGTGTTTTTTAGCACTTCATTTTTCTTTTCCCCTTCAGGGCCTTCAGGAACATTATGCTAGAAACCACAGCACTCTCAGAATGAGTGGTTGCTCAGATATATTGGTGCAGGAGACAGACAGACAGAAACAGGACAAGTAATTTTGTACAACTGTATAAAGGCTGTGAAGGCTGTGTTGTCAAAGCTTCCTCTTGAATTGAAGTAGAGCATCTCTACATGGTGTTTGAAAAACAGAAATGGATTCACATATAAGTAACTACTATTTCTAGCAAATGCTTAGTTACTTGGATGAAAAAGGATGGGGAATACTGATGACTCTTGAACAGCTGTATAGGGGAGTGGGAAATAGAGGTGTTTTGTACAGATGACCTCTCCTGTACTGTAGTTGAATGAAGGCTTGTTAGCACACAGCAGCGCTTGAGAACACTGTGCTTGCTGCAGGCTGCCTCTGAAGAGATATAGCCTGTTCACAGCCCTTGTCCTCCAGTCATTCCTTGCAGCAGTATCACCCTCCCAAACCTGGAGACTCATTTGCTCCTACAAATGCTTCCTGTCTGATTTCAGTCCAAAAAGTCAGGCAGGTCAGTTTTTAATAATATATTCTTTAGAAAGGAAATGATTTAGACAGTCTAGCTGGTTAACTGGAGATGATAACAAACTCCTGCAGGAACAAGGAAAGAATAGCTGGGAGTGCTAACCTCTACGCTTGAAAACAGGCATATAAACCTTGACATAGTTTCCCCTTTTTCTTAAACTGGTAGATTTCTGAGTTATTACTGGAAGCCCTGGCAACCACAGTCTGGACTAAAATGTTAGGTTTCCTTTGCTTCTGCCGTATGCCTATTATATAGCCCTATGCCCTTGATGCTGTCAAAACATACAGGTTTCCCTATTGGCATAAGAACAAAAGGTCAACGTTTCTAAGTATATCCTAAAGCATAATTCCAAAATACACACATTTGTCCTGACATATATGAGCTGCTGGAAAACCTATACCAGCATAAATGTCCACAGTCTATGAAAAATATCTATACACCTAGAGTGGAGCTTAACTTCAAACACACAAGCTAAAACACTTTGCTTGTCCACAGTTTTATGTATATATAAGACATAATGCCCTGTGGGGGAGAGTTTCAGAAGGGGAGGAAACCAGCAGTGCAATTAATTTATTCTTCAAAAATGTCACTAAAATATCATAGTGAGAACAAGGAGACAGACATTAATTCTAGAATATTATGCTAGTGTCATTCCAAAGGGTCAGAATAGTTTACTCTTAATTACCCTATTAAAGGCAGAAAACCAGAGGCTTCAGTGGTAAGTAACTGTGGGTCTATAAGATGTGGTAACAATAATCCAAAGCATATAGCCAGTGGTGTCTTTGCTGATATTTTCAAATGATAGTGAAGGAACTACACAAAAAGAGCAGGAAAGGGAATCATTCACAACTTACCTAATGCTGTTCTTGCTGGTGTGGCATCTTTTTTAATCCAAAAGGATACCCAGGAAAGAACAACTGTTAATATACAGGGAATGTATGTTTGAATAGTGAAGTATCCCATTCTTCTACTTAAGTCGAAGTATATAGTCATGACTACATAATCACCTGCAATAATAGCACAGAAAATAAATATACATTTTGGTGAGATACAGAAAGTTGTTCACTGACCTACTAATTTTTTAAACTTCATAAAATCACTGCATATGAAATATTTCTTAACGTTTTGAGAAATTTGTGCAGTAATGCTCACATGAAATAGAATTTAAATAAACTTTTCCATTCTAATTTCCTTTAGTTTTAGGTGCCTGTGAAAATGTTGATCTATTTGGACAAGCAGCGTCTGTCAGTAATCATTCTTGATGAGTAAATTTTTGAAACGCATCTTGAATTTCAAGACTTGATATTTCTGGATGGCTCCACGGCCACATCATTTGCTGGATTCTGTATCCAAACTGCACAAAATCTGTCCTTCTGTAGGCTATGTCTTCCCTGCCTCAATTTCAGGTTTGAGTGACTTCTGTCATCTTTTGATATATGAATCAGGCAGTAGTGGTTTTTATGGGAAGTGTAGAATGCACATGAGTATGGCTTTACATAAGTCATCTGTAGACACAAGTGCCTTAATGCTGGTGAAACTGCATGCTTGAAAGAACTCATAATTACAAAATCAAGAGTCTCTTTTTGTCAGCATTCCTCCATTTCAAAGCAGTTGTCACTTTTCGTATCTAAAACCTTCAGAAGGTGAGTCTGGATATAAAGTTTATTATTCTACTGTAAAAAGAAAATTTAAAATTACTAATAATAGTAAAAATCATAAAATCAAGAACTCAGTGATAAGGCTAGTTTATCTCACATTATATGATTTTTTCCATAGTATCTCTTTTGGTAACCCGTGTGACTCCACAAGGGATAATAATCTGTCCCTCTCTCTCTACTCAGTAGAGGCTACTGACCTTATCACCTCCTTTTTCACTAACAGCTCCCTCAGCTTCACAGATGTTAACTATCCACTTCTCTCAGACAGTCACAGTGATTAACAGTAATGAAAATGAACTGAGACCAATTTCTGTAGTTTGCTTGAAGTATATTACTTTCATTTCAGATTTGAAAAAGAATTTATATGCCTGAGAACTTTTATGGGGTTTTGTTTGATTATGTCAGACTTGACCTAATGAATTATATTGTTTCTTGTTACAAGCTTTGACTTTATAGAACATGATATTTGAAGAAGTCATGTGCAATATGTCGATAAGTCCTTCCTACCACAGCAAACCATCATGAGACTGAAGAAATTATTAGCATAGAAAGATGAATCTCCCAAGGAATGTACATACAACTCACCCAAGTAGAGGCATACTGGGTTCATTAGTTGAGACTAATTAAAGCTTAATCTTCTAATAACAGAGCAAATATGAACCAATGCATTTAATACAGATCTATTGGGAAGAGGTTGATAAGCCTGTGGGTGCTTCCATCATGCCTCTGTTAGATGAATGTATACATTTTCACAAGTACTGTGCCAATGAAAAGCATGTGACCTCAAGATGTTGAACTGACATTTCTGAAACCTTGTATATTTGGTGTTATGGAACAGAACTATTGGTTCTGCTGGCTTATTGTTAGACTGCATCAGCTCCCTAATCCGTTTTGCTGCACTAGAGAAAGTCTTACACCACAGCAAATGAGATAATTTCATAGAAATAAGTGTAAGAAGTCAGAGGCTGTGTAAACCGGTGCTTCTACTGACAGTAACCAACCCAACAACCATGAAAAAAAATATTATGATAATGTTTCAAACATTGTTGGTCAAAGCAAAAAAGGAAAACAAAGAGTCAATGGAAATTGTGCCAAGCATTTACATTTCCCTTACTCAGTTATTGTATCTAGAAATGCATGTCTACGAATAAGTTACTTGAGAACAATATAAAGCAAAGCAATCAGCAGACTTCTCACTGTGTACAACGATATATGATATGTATAATTCAAGTTCACAGACAGGTCACTGCTCCTCTAAGTAATATGATCATGATACCCAGCCTGGCAAACGGGAGTGGGGCTAGATACTGCACAGTAAGATACTGGGAAAGTAAGGCAGAGTCCCTGCTTACACAGTCTTCAACTGGAATAAACCTGACAAACTGGGAGTGGGAGGAAATTATGGCACATTTCAACTGTTTTGCAGACAGGAACTGAGGCAGAGACTAAATGATATAGAGAGTCCATCATCACATTTAGCCATGAACTGATTCAGTATCTTTTAGGTAGGATTAATTTCCTCTCATTTTAGACATCTAGAAGTTAAATTCTACAGATGACTTGCACACTGTGCTTAATGAAGAGAAATTAGTATTTTCAACGTATGGCTTGTCTGATCTGTTTTAGAGATATGCTTTAGAAAGAGGCGAATGCACCCAAAACATTTCCATTTCTCTCTTGTGATTGAAAAAGGAGTATGTTTGGCTCAGATGTGGACAAAGACATTGTAGACACTTGCAAATTATCCAAGGAGTCAATCATACCCCTTGATTCGATGGTGAAAGCTAAATAGTGCTACTTCTGTAGGGTGTTAAGGTTATTTTACCTAAATACTATAATTATCTCCTTAATCTTTCGAAGAGTATTTTAGTTATTTGCATGGTTAAACTTGATCCCTTCATCCTTGAGAACATGCACAACTCCTATGCTTGCTCCTCTGTTCTCCTCCATCTATCTTCCTCCCTTCCTTCCTTTCTTCCTTCTTTCCTTCCTTCTTTCCTTCCTTCCTTCCCTCTTTCCTTCCTTTCTTCCCTCTTTCCTTCCTTTCTTCCTTCCTTCCTTCCTTCCTTCTTTCCTCCCTCCCTCCCTCCCTTCCTTCCTTTTTTCCTTTTTTCCTTCCTTCCTTCCATCTGTTCATCTCTCTCCTGCCATTTATAATATCAAAACTTTTCATCTTTTCTGCAGAACATCCTTCCATCAAGCTATATAAAGGAACTGAGACTTGGTCAAGTTTTACAAGGAGCTGCAAATTCCCAAATTATCCAACAAAGACCCATAGATGTCTTACAAGCGCCTAGCACACTAAGTGGCTACATTAATTTAGCCACTAACCTATTTTATTGACTGAGATCCATACAAAAATTCTCACAGTGAAGAAGGCAGACCCAGTCATACAGGCAGCAGCTGTGCATATGGACTTAAATACTGTACCCTGTGTGCTGTACTCTAACTTACGGAAACATGCTGATGGATAATATAGAAAGAAGTTGGGAGAACAATTTGGTCCAGTGGAATTACTGATACAAAGTGGAAGAGCAGAATTTGCTGGTTCTCCTACAGTACTCTAACCATGCTTAGAGGGGATGCAACTCAGAGACAATGAATGTTGATGACAATGCTTAGCGAGAGGGGGAAATTACTACTGCTGAAATGCAGAGCCCCAGCTGGAAGCACCAGTGTTGTGACTGCTCTCAGAGGCAAGCATGCTTCTGTGCAATATGTGCTGAATGCATTTTTTAATAGCTATAATAAATTATAATTTTCAACTATATTACCACTTCATTTCTTCTATCCTCAGCCAAGTCAACTTCTGTTTAGATTCCTGAATAGTCTCTTTGCATACAGAAGGGCCTACACGTATGTGTTGTGGCTATTTTCTTCACTGCACTACTCCAAACTGCATTATTATTATTAATATTTTCAATATTATTATTGTTGTCTAAAAGTCTCCTTTCAGAATTAATTATTCTATATATATCTAAAATCACTTGTCTGCAGCTTAAAGGAAAGTAGGCACGGTACATACATTCCTGACTTTCTCTATAAACACAAAATAATTTGTACAAAGAAGCTCTCCTCTCACCTAAAAGACCTGACCTACAATTTATTATTCTATATGTCCTGCAGGCATGAGCAAGCCAAAGGAAAGAAAAATCTCTCAAGAACTCTGCACAGTGCTTCCTTCCTCCTTTGCCAGCCTTCACAGCTTTACCCGCCATCACTGCCACTGCTAAGAGAGGAGCTGGGGCTGATTGTGCAACAAAGCCCTGCAGTGCAGAAAGATGGGAAAAGCTCCTTCCAAATACCATATCACTAAATCAGTGTACTTGGTTTAAAAGTAATCACACAGTGATTGACTAGTAAGGGACCACTGGAATAACTAATACCACTTTGAAACCCAGTGAGGAGTTCTATTTTTTAACAGCTTAAATAATTTCCCTGGAAGGCAGAATAACTTAACTGAACCAGCAGGCCATCAGTTCACTGAAATAAATTAAAATTACTCTGCGGCAAAGTAGTGCCTGACCAGTCTTCTATAATGAGAGCAGAAGATGCACCTTGAAATAGCAAATCTGGAGTAATAGGAATAGTGTAGCAATGCTTCCCATAAAACCATGATGACTGCTGTCTGTGACCCATAGGACTTAACATTAGCTTAAATTTCTAGTTTGCAAATAGGACACTACTTAGAACAATATTTTTTAAAGGAATAACTGCTGTGGATTTTAATGAACAATAATAAACTATAGCCTATTTCCTTTGTGTTTGAAGTGTAAGGGTATGGTTGACTGAATTGCCAGAATTTTACCTACATTGGACCAAGAACAGTTCCCTTAAAGGTGAAATGTTTGAGCAGAATGAAATTGGTTATTTTATTTTAAGAAAATCTTTTAAAAATATAAAATTATATACTGTAAATAATTTATTTACTCAAACCATAGTATGCTATCTTATCACACATTTTCGTTTATCCTCCCATTATACTCTGTGCTTAACAATTGCTATAATCCAAATTATCTTAGGAAAAAGTTAAACAAAGAATAACTTTGCAGATAGTAAAGTCATTCTTTGCAGTATGAAACTAAAATGTTATACACAGAGCTTTCAGCATCTGGCTTAAGTTTACATGCTGATTGTCCATCAGTAGAATTGCAGAATAATGAGAAGTGGTGTCTTGTTATGAGATAAGCTATAGCCATTAAAACAAGAACTCACACAGTGTGCAGTGACTATTTCTTGGTGATCAGCGAGACCACAGAGTATACTGAGGTAAGTGTTTTCGGGGGTTTTTCTGTGTGAGTTTTTTTTTGGTGTGTGTGTGCGTGTGTTTTTTTTGTTGTTGTTGTTGGTTTGGGTTTTGTTTGTTTGTTTGGGTTTTTTTGTTTTGTTTTGGGTTTTGTTTTGGTTTGGGTTTTTTTGTTTTATTTTTATCTGGAAGGCATTTTTTATTCTGCCGTTTACTCTTTATTTTTCCCCAACCTGTTTTTTGATATTTGCTTCCCAAAGCTATTTTTTTTTATTTCCTGAACTAGGTTTCTCTGCTTTCTTAGGAAGCTGAAATTTTTCTACCAGTTTGACCACTGCCTATCACTTATTCAGGATGGTGACCTTGCATCATAAATACCTTAATTTACAATTCTACTCTGCTATCATGGTGGAACTGTAATATTTGAAAGCAATCAGCTCAAGCATGAGACCACTCCTGGTGTTGAATATATTGGTCAGACAGTTGACAAAACTACTGAAAAAAAAATAAATATCAAACTCAGTTATTTATAGAAATTTTTGCAAAATGTTCACCAGAGAGTGTTTTTTTTTGGAAGTGACACATGCTATCGTGGCAATGCTGGTGTCAACTGAGGACATAAAAGTTTAAGGTTCAAGAGACAGTTTCAGGTGCCAGATTTTGCACTATCTAGAAAGCATATCTCAGCTCAGAGTCAGGCAGAAACAGAGACTGGTGCAAAACCCAACATTCCTAATGCAGAGTAGAAATTTTCTTCAAAATCAAACAGAAGAGTCATGTAAACTAGGCCTTTTAACATCCCAGGCCACCATCCCAATCCCTCAGGGACATACCCAGTGGAAGTTCAAACTATCTTCTTACTAGCATTACTCAAAATAAAACAGATGGATCAGGATTTCTTAACGTACACTATTACTAATGCTTCAGCAGCTGGTTGTCTACAGAGCTGATATCATCCCACCCTAACATGACTTTCCTAGATACTTGGTCTCCAGAGAGTCCAGATATGGAGAAGGCTTGAACTTTGGAAGATCCAAAATCTAAGCAAAATGGTAGAAGAAATAGCTGAATGCCCTCATAGGTGGTTATGACTCCAAAAGGAGATATTATTCGTAGAATTATAGAATGGTTTGGGTTGTAAGGGACCTTAAAGATAATCGTGTTTCAGACCCCTTGCCATGGGCAGGAACACCTTCCACTAGACCATGTTGCTCCACCCAAAGACAAAGGTGAAAACAGGATTTTGAAGTTCTCTTGAACAGAAATGTAGAAGGAAAGAGAATCATGAAAATATCATTAAAAATGCCTTAATCTTCTGCAGCAACTTTGTAAGCAATGAAGTAAAGCTGAGGACTTACTGCAGGCTTATTCTGACTCCTACAAAATGTGTCAATCAGCATGAATCAACAGTTTTCATTACCAGGATCAATTTTTTTGCTCCATAGTACTCTGGGACAAATGATTCCAAGCCAAAAGGAAGAATAAAGTGATCAAGGTCATGATGGACTTGTCTGAGACTTGTCTGAGAATTAAGTGTTCTTGGAGTGGTAACAGGCACTCATTACATACATGATTTCTGCATAAGATGCATGTTTAACCACACAAGAAATGCATACAGGTCTTCAGAGGTGTCATTTCTATATATATTGCCATAGCAGCTACGAGATGCCCAGTCACAAGCAAGGGTTTTATGTAACAGATACTGAACAGAGAATAAAAAAGCTTTCTGTGTCTCTGAGTTCATAATTGCCACTCTGTGTGTGTGTGCATGCATGTACAAGTACAGCGTAGCTCAGATTTGGCTTTCAGCACTTACACTTGAAAAGCAAATTTTCCAGAAATGAATTCACACCATGAATGTCAAATCATTGCTTAAGTTTCCCATTATCACAGACAAATTACTATACCAGTATACAGTGAAAAAAAGAAGTCTAGTGCCAACAGCATTGTTTTTGCTTGTAGAAATCATGTTCAGTTATAAGTATATACATATTCATAAGCATAGATAATAAAAATCAAATATTGACAGATTAGTGTGAAAAGCAAAGACCAGATCCCAGGCTGTCTGAAGGCAACAGATTTTTTAAAATCAAATAAGACCAAGACTTTGCCTAACTTACCAGAATGAAAAGAAAATGTGTTTTGTTCTTCTGTATAATAATAATAAGAATACATTATTGAGGAACACATTTTAACTGGAGGCTATCCGGTTTTTTCATCACCATCAAAAATTTGCATTTATTTTGTTTTTCTTCCTTAGGTAGTGAACTTTCATTTTCTTTGATGCAAATAGCATTTTCAGAAGATTTGTGTAAAATGACAGTTTTGTTAAATGAACTATTGCCCACTTTTAAAAGTTAATGACCATGTTTCCAGCACATAAAGTTATTTTATCTTCTGATTTTGGCATTTAGGATTGAATCTGGAAAACCAATGAATTTGTTCAAAGATTGAATTTCTTTGTATTGATTCCCCCTCCCCCAGAATTATTTGCATACATAGGTTGCATGTTGGAACTTTTCACAAAGAACTGAAATTAGATAAATAAAAGATTCTTTTTTGCAACTTTTAAATTCATTGTGTCCCACAGTAATTTGAAATCTACTAGCCAGTATTTCTTAACCTAATCAATTCATTATATTCCATACTGGCACTTTCAAAGGTAGTTTTGATTCAGTTGTAGTCATTTCACTGTCTGTATCCCATAGCATCTGTTAATTGTGTGGAATGCTTTGAATGTACTTGGGAGATGGATCAACATCCATGAACACAACTGACCTCCAAAATTAATAAATTAATTTAAAAAATACAAGCTTTTTAAAGAAAAAAAAAGTATTTTGTGGCATGCCCAAGAATGTTTTGCTTATTTATATACTTATGTGTTTATATACTTACACAATCCATCCTGCTTGTGTAATACAACTGTTCTTTCCCCTCAGTCCTACTATTGTATATAATGCACTCCTCTACCAAAAACTATGTGAAGTTATAGTACCTTATTCATCTATGTGGTATTACAAGCATCAGAATTGTTCTCAGGATGTTCAGGTCTATTATTCTTAGGCATAATGACATTCTCATTTTACAACATGAAGTGTCATTTTGTACGTTCTTTCAAATGCGGTACTAATGAAAACAATGCAATTTTAATTTGCTGTTGTAAGGTACAAGTCATCTTGGAAAATCCTCAAAAAAATTCAGTTTCATCAAGTCACATCATAGCAATAAAAATGTGTAATACCATACACAAGACCTCGATCTACCAGTCCAGATAAATTTCTGCCTTAATAGTAGAAAAGTTACCTACACAATCTCTGTTTGCATTCATGCATCAATCTGAAAGAAAATCAATACACAAATATGGTTCAGCATGCATGATCTATTACTCACTACTTCTAAGAAGTGCTGCTATTTACCACATATAGGGGATTTTTTGTGCTTGAAGAATGAAAGTGAACAACAGCAGATGAAGTAAAACCAATAATAAATTAACACTGCTGCCTATGTCAATGAAAGCAGATCCAGGATCAAAGTGAAAATGAGCATCATTTATGTAGGAATCTTCTTCTGAGAGAGTTTATTGATCAGGAGCTGTGCAATGCTTGTCAAACACAACATTCTTCATGCTTCATAGAGCACCAAATACTGTAGGAGATCTGAGAATATACACTAATGGCTGCTGCATTCACTTTGCTCTTAATAAGCACCAAATCATGCCTAGGAACCCCTAGGTTTATGTCATCCACCAATGCTGATCACTTCTCATTTATTACTAGGACTGAATTTCTTATTAACAAGAACTGTGGGAGGAGGCCCCTTTGTACTGAAGTTTGTTATTAAGTCCCACATGACTGGATTTGGTGAGTTTTCAATTCCAAACCCAGTTGAAATAGATTTCAATTAACTGTCAAAAAAATCCCATTTCAACATTTTAAAGTAGAATTCTCTCATTATCTTTCTCAGAATTTAATTTCACATACTTAAAAAGATGATAATGAAAATGCAACATATTGCTAGTACTGATATTCTTTTTGTTCAATTAAAATGTTTGTAAGTTTGGCCTCAATATTGTGGCTGTACTGTAATAACTTTTATATAATCATAGAATGGCGTAACCTGCTTTTTCCTATCCATACTGACATTTAGTCCACCTCAACCATCTCTAACGTCGCTTTTGTGGCCCAATTTTCCTTATAATCTTTTGAAAGCTTACATTAGCATCTTAGAGTAGGAAGCCCATCTCTGTAGATTCTATTGCATTCTGGAAGAAACTATCATGATCGTCTGGTCACATTTTCTGCATGGTATAAGATTTTTCTGAAGTGATCATTGCTGTAAATCCAAAAGTTATGAATTAAGTAGAACATCTTTTAGAAAGACAACCTATCTTAACTTTTAAAATTCTATCAACAGAGTTGCAAAGTTGTTTTTTCAATGCTTAAGTATTCTCACTACGAAAAACAGGTGGGTTTTTCCTAGTCTGCAGTCATCTATCATCAGCTCAGACCTTGATTCTTAACATACCTTTGCTAGACTGAAGAACCAAGAACTCTTTTTAATCAGTTTTCTTTTTCTTATGCAGGTATTAAGTGATGGTAATCAACTACCCTTTATTCTTCAAGATAAACACTTCTCTTAACACAAGGAATTATTTTCAGTCTCTGATAACTCTTACGGCTTTTTTGTTCACTCCAACTTCTCAAAATAACTCTCAACGTGCAGCCATCAGAATTAGGTCTTATTTCAGTAGGAACTGTATAATCATAACATACAGAGATAATATTGTATTGGGTTTGTGTGGCAGGGTTTTAGTAGCAGGGGGGCTATAGAGTTGGCTTCTGTGAGAAGCCGCTGGAAGGGTACCCTATGTCTGATGCAGCCAATGCCAGCTGGTTCCAAGTGGACCCACCGATGGCCAAGCCCAAGCCCATCAGCGACCGTGGTGGTGCCTCAAGGATAACATGTTTAGGAAGGGGTAAAAGTACTGCTCAGGAGCAGCTGCAGTAAGAGAGAGGAGTCAAAATGTGAGAGAAACAGCCTTGCAGAAACCCAGGTCAACTGCAAACGGAGGGCAGAAAGTGCTCCAGGCACTGGATCAGAGATTCCACTGCAGCCCATGGTGCAGACCATGGTGAGTCAGGCTGTCCCTCTTCAGCCCATGTGAGTCCATGATGGAATCGATGTTCACCTGCAGCCTGTGGAGAACCCCACACCAGATCAGGTGGGATGCCCAAAGAAGGCTGTGACCCTGTGGGAAGCCCACCCTGGAGCAGGCTCCTGGCAGGACCTGTGGCCCATGGAGAGAGGAGCTCATGTTGGAGCAGGTTTACTGCAGTGCTTGTGACCCTGCTGGGACCCACACTGGAGCAGTCTGCTCCTGAAGGACTGCACCCCATGGAAGGGACCCACACTGGAGCAGTTCATAAAGAACTGCAGCCTGTGGGAAGGACTCACATTGCAGAAGTTTGTGGAGGGCTGTCTCCCATCGGAGGCACTGGAGCAGAGGAAAAGTGCCACTCCTTCCTAAGGAGGAAGGAGCAGCAGAGACGATGTGTGATGAACCACAACCTCCATTCCCCATTACCCTTGTGCTGCTGGGGGGAAGGGAGTAAAGATTTAGGAAGTCAAGTTGAGCCCAGAGAAAAGGAGGGTGGAGGGGAAGGTGTTCTGAGATTCGTTTTTATTTCTCATTATCCTACTCTGATTTTATTGGTAATAAATTAGATTAATTTCCCAAAGTCGGTCTGTTTTGCCCATGACAGTAACTGGTGAATGTTCTCTCCCTGTCCTTATCACAAATGATATTCGTTATATTTTCTCTCCCCTGTCCAGCTGAGGAGGGGAGTGATAGAGCAGCTTTGGGTTGGCACCTGATGTCTAGCTAGGGTCAACCCATCAAAAATCTAAAAGCTCTTTTTCTATGGAATGATCTTTCTCTGAATACATATTCAAAATCTGTGCTTGGTATTTTGGGCACACCTTCAAACAAGGAGTATATTTTAAAACAATATAATTATTGACAAGAAAAATCCTACAGGCTTTAGACCTGCAGCGCCTAGAATGGCAGTTCTCTAGTTCTGGGAAAGCCAAATCCATAGGCTTCAATCCTAAATACGTGCTTCAATCCTGAAGTATGAAAATTACTACTGGCATTTGAATCCAGGCTACAAAGCTATTTGAACTATTTTCTACCCTGACTTGTATCTGTTATGAACCACTCCCTCAGTTTTTGTGTCACCTATAAAGTTAATGAATATTAATATTATGATTGCTTTTCCATCATTAACAAAAAGTATTAAATGGTGTCAAGCCAGAAGACATAGCACCTCAACAGAAGATCCTGATGAATAGTGTTTTTTTCTAGCTATGTTGTGAATCTTACCATGCAGTCAAAATTTAATAATTTGATGTGTGCCACAATGATTTTCTTATCACTGTAGCTTCTTAATCAAAATGTCATACTGCATCAAGTGAGATGTCTTACAAATGTACATTACATCACCAGAAATGTATAAGCTTGGAAGATGATATTGAGTTAGTTTGACAGGAGCTACTTTCTATGAATGAATGTTTACTGGTATTAGTTTTATTATCCTCTACCTTTGTGCTGTTCCAAGATCAGCTGTTCCATGGCTTTGCTTGAGACCAACGCCAAGATGAAAAGCCTGTAATTAATTTGGTCATTTCATTTATTTGTTTATAAGTTTTTTGAAACTGGGGGGAAGGAGAAAACTCAAAAAAAAAAAAAAAAAAAAAAATTGAGTTTTTTTCCCCCTTAAGCCTTCCTTGAGGACTTTTTGCAAATGAGCCGTAGTGATCCCTGGTCAGCTCTACCCTATTGTTATCAAGTTATCAAAGGGTATGTTAAGTAAAGAAGAAATTAATGAAGAAGTTGTTTTGGGGAAGTCGCTGATAACAGAGAGCAGAATGCAGTAAAATAGAGTGTAATGTAGTGGAATAGCACAATGTTTCAGTTAGAAGAGACCTACAACAATCATCTAGTCCAACTGCCAAGCTAGACAAAATCAAAATCCTCAGAACCTCCCCATAAGACATTCTTTCCAGCCCTTTCGCCGGCTTTGTTGTCTTCCTCTGGACACACGCAAGTACCTTCACTTCCTTGTTCGATTGATTTCTCTATTTTCAACACATACAAACAGTAAGTCATTACTTGCACTCAAAAAAACTGTTAACAGTAGTTCAATCTTTTACAGTCTAACTTTCTATCTCATACCAAATTCCTGAATGCTGGAGGCAATGCTTTTTTAATTAAGAAATTGTAAGAGGTAAGGTTGAGAAATTACGAAGAATACTGTTAGAATTTGCAGAAGGAGTTTTCTTGCAGATTAAAACCATCTGACACAAGTATTTCTCACTTCACATTATAGGTAGATTTTTCTTTCTTTTTCTACGGAGTTATTTAGTAATTTGCAGCAGAGGCAAGCTTGCATTCTTTCCACTGTTTTATCTGGTAGAATAAAGAAAAATATTGATCTATATGATTTACTTATTTACTTGAAGATATTTGATAGCTGAAAAAAGGTAATGCCACTTCTGATTGTTATTTTAGCTCCTTTGCCTACTCAAGCATTTCTAACTAGATTATCATCAGTCTTTCTCACATCACTTTCTCTCAATTACTATTTTGTCTTTGCAAATTTCATTGATATCACCTTCTCAAATATATATACAGAAACAAGCCATAACTGTTGCCTTTTTTAATTTCCCAAGCTTGTAGGAAGGGATATGAAACAAAGGGATACAAAGGAAATATCTTCACATCTACTGTCTTTATTGCAATGTGCTGTTAATAATTTAATTTTGTGCTAAACATACGCTGCCTTTTTTCCTGCTTTTACTAGTCCTTTTTCTTTTGTATACTGCCCTACTGAACTATCTGGTGAGTCTGTTCAGTACTTCCTACTTCTGTCATGATGAATGAAAAAGCCAGCCTAAGTCTCACCTAAATCCAACTATTTCTCATTTGTTCATTTCCATTTATGAGCAATATTTTCTGTTTCTGAACTCCATGCTCAAACTTTCACTTGTTTTTGTTAGAATCATTTTCTTGTTTTATGTCAACTGGAAATAAACTTGGCTCTAACCTGTCAATAGCATTAGCTGAAAATTGTTAAAGACATAAAATCAGAGATTTAACACAAACCTCTTGATATTGCTCTCCTAGCTGTCTCTGGGGGCATTGCTTTTGCTTATTGATGAATTCTCTTTATCTGGTAGTCTGCAGTGTGAAATATTTAAATTGCAGGAGAATAGCATGCACTGAGTTTTCAAGAGGGTCCTGTTAAATTACACACTGACAAAAAACCCACCAATGCTATCCTTGTGGCAAGCAAACAGAGCTGTTTTCTCTGAGTAGCTTTCATTAACACATTTTAATAACTCTGTTGATTCCTGGGCAAGAGCCCACATGTCTTTCTACATCTTCCCTGCCTGATCTAGAAAAGGAATAGTGACCATAAAGAACGGCAGAGAGAAGAAAGAACTCCTGTAAAATTCTGAAGAAAGGGATGAGCAAGAAAAGTTTTTCAGTGACATGAAGGTCACTGAACAATTCACGAAGGATTCATTCACAATTCATAGTTAATTATAGAATGGAACAACTGTACGGCAGGAAGATATCAACATCCACTGATGCCAGAAGTTAATTAGTTTTTGGCAAACAGAAAAATGGTTCTGTGTAATGAAGCCAGACCAAACTATGGATTCATTTTTCAACTATGCTAACTTTTTGAAGAGCATATGGAAATTTCTTTGATTATTACTTTGTAGGTTCTAGTTTTCCTCAACTACAAATACCCATGCTATTACCTAAAAATATATGAGTTTGGGGGGGAGTGGCCTGTTGTACTTCAATGCATGAATCATCATTAATCGCCTATTCACATATGCCTGTGGGAAGAGGACTGTATGTCAGATATGTGCAAATTAAACAGGAACATGAGACGAATTCCAACCAACTGCAACACTAGAAAGTCTTCGAAAATTCAGCAACCTCAACTGTTTGTAAGGGGAGAAAAATTTGGGAACAGGTAAATATGGGAGAATCTGTTTTTTTTTTAACTACTTAATGACTGTGCTGTTGCGGTGGCTGAGACTCCAGTCTGCACATAGAAGCAAAGAAGAGATAATGTGATTTAAAGTTATTTTTACCCAAATGCCTTTAAAACATTAATGCATTTTCATGTATTTTGATTGAAAGGACCAACTCTGGTTCATTCATGTGAAAGGACTCAATTAAAAATCTGAAAAGCTACACTGGTGGAACAAAATAACTACCGAAAGGCTGTAGTTCTTAATTCTTGCATACCTCTAGTTTCATACCTTATTTTCTGCATGAACAGCCTTTGTTGCTGCGCCTCACAGGCCTGGGACTTGTAACAATGCCCTGCTTTCATTAAACAACTAGGTGTAAACTCTAGCCTAGTGGACTTCTGCCGGCTATTGAGTAAATATTAGTGGTAGCACTTTCAAAAGCACTTCTCTCTGATGGAAATCAATAGGGGCCATGTTTCTCAGTCACTCATGTCACATATATGCAAGGTAATTGGTTGAACATGTGGAAGGCTTTAAGCACAGCATGCTCTGGCACCATGCAGCTATATTAATACCTTCCCAATACTGATGGATTTCCAGTCTTAGTGGGGTCACTTTGGGACCACTGCTAGTGGGCATTCACACAGAATGCAAGTTCCTCATGACTCTATGCACTCCACAGGTTGACCAACAAAGACTTTTGAGAGTTTTCTCCTACGTACATTAGTTTAAGATTTGCAAACAGAATTTGTCAGTACTGGCCATCTATTGAAAAGAGTATGGGGCCTACATTCTCTATGTTTCACTCAAATTACATCTTCTGAAGAAGAAAGTGTAGGAATGTTTCCATTTCTGAAGGCCTTAGGACTGCAAAAATGAAGTGTTTAATGAGGTACACATGGGACAGCCAAAAAACTTCACTGGCAATCTTAATTTAGGCCTCTGGGTTGTTTGTGTTTGTTGTGGGTTTTTTTTGGGGGGGTTGGGTTATTTTTTGGTGGTTTGGGGTTTTTTGTTTTCTTTTGGTTTGTTTTTTTGGTTGATTAGTTGTTTTTTTCACAGCCAGCAGTCACTTTGCCCTGTTGTTTGCTTTCACAGATGAATCTGAATGCAACATGGGGAGAAAAATACCACATGCACAAAATGGTAACAGGCTAGAAATAACTAGCTAGAAGATTCAGCCCTATGAAAAGGAAACTCAGGAAATTCATTAACAGTTAGGATCCAATTTAAATAGCACGCACATGTCTGCAACCTGACCAGATACAGAATAGCCATTGTGTAGCACATTTGAGCCCTAATTTGCTTTAGATCTACCTGAGCAGCAATCGACTTTGGAAAAGAAGCGTAAATAAGATTTTCATATTTCTCCCCAATGACATTACTGATTTTAGAAACCACCCGATGGACTGGAGAATGAAGTACCTTATTTACACAGATTGGTCACAGGGCAGCAAGATGATTATATTCATGACATCTAGCAGACAACAAATTGTAGGGAAGAGTAGGTATGAGGTAGAAGACTAGACTTAAATTTCAGTCCATGAAGCGTGCAGTAAACAAGTGCTATGGCTGGAGCTGTGTTGACAGCACCTGCTTACTGAATGCCATCTTTTGGCAGTTCAGTGATTCACAACATATACAATATTTATGAAGGGCAGAGGTTAGCACTGCATAAATAGGGCCTTGGGGAGTTTCTGTCAACAAGGAGTAAAGTTTGCTGTGTCCATTTGTTCCCTTAAAATGTTAAAAAATAGAGAAGGACCAAAGCATCCCGCCTATCCCTTTTTCTCCTTTTTTTTTTTCTGTTACTGCTCTTTACAAAGTGACCCTTGACCCTATTCCTGCATGCTGATTATACCTTATAGAATGAGAAGCGCCTTCTGAAACTGAATTACCACTGATAAATGTCTGTTGCATTTATTGATGAGCCTTACTATGACACAATGATCCACATGAGACTTAATAGCGTAGACAAACATCTTGAGTATTTGCATAGCAAGATCTGTTTTCCCTTAACGTGTTCTTTCTTTGACTACATAATTTGAGCCTTGACTGCAGGTAATTTTATTCTACATCTAGACCTCTGCTGAGCATTACCTCAAATTTGTACTAGGCTGTGCAGTAGGTTTGCATTAGGAATAATGGGAATAAACACACTTGTGCTCAGCTTGGGTAAAAGGCTATTGTGCTGAGCTCCTACAAGGTTTAGCCCCCGGAATTAGGTTTCTATGGCACTGCCAATCAGCTATGGCAAACTTGGGATATTTGTACATAAATAAAATGTTAATGAAATGCTAATGGCAGGTATAAGCTCCTTATACTGTCAGAAAATGAATGGGAGAGACTGCTAAAATTGAAAAGCTTGGAAGGGCTCAAACAATCACTTGTGATGCAAGTAAGTTGCTTTTCAATTAATATTTAAAGGTATTTTTAGGACAAAGATAGCAATATTGATACATACCAAATAGAAAATGACAGATCACCTATGAGCACTGCCTAGAGTTTTTATGTTTTTTATGTATAGCTGCATTTGGTCAGCATTTCCCAGAGATTTTTGGGCATGCGTGGGCCATCTGTCAATATTTATTTAGAACTGAATTTTGGCAAACAATAAGGCAGCCTTGGAGCTTTTTACTTTCAGAACTTTTAAGAAAGACTACTCAAAAAAAAGTTGTTGATGTTTAAAATGGTTTATTTCAGCTGGAGCTACCTATTCTCAAGCAGTGTTCATTTCTGTTTTATTATTTCCTTATTATGATTCTTTTTCTACTTTAAGCAAAGAGATATATGCAGTTTTGCTCCATCTCAACCTGTCACATGCTTTTTTTCCCCTGTAGTATACAGCCTCTTAGTCTAAGATTTACTTTGGAAATTATCACTTTG